>JBBGZY010001335.1:1030000-1292500 GCA_037952925.1 Lithobates clamitans | reverse complement strand
GTGTGCTCTAGGCAGCTGCCTAGTTTGCCTAGTGGTAGCATCGGGCCTGAACGTGAACCTAGAGAGAGGGGGTGCCACAGAAGGACAAGAAACTGGCAGTCATGTTCCCCCAGCTGCAGCATACTGCCAAGTTTGCTTCAGTGATGAGGAGGGAGGGAATGATGAGGTCACTGACTGTACTTGGGTGAATGAGAGAAGAGAGGAGAAGGCACAACTCCAACGAGGCAGGATGTCCTCTAGGGGGCAGCCTAAGGGCAGCCACCCTATTGCATCACACCTCAGAGTTCTGCAGGTGCAGGGCGCTGCTGACTCCCCGCTGACTTTTAAAAGTTCCTTGGTGTGGGCCTTTTTCGACACGTGTGCAGCAGATCGCACCTTTGCTGTTTTTAACCTATGTCTGAAGTGGACCAAGCGTGGCCAGAAAAGCAGCCGTTTGGGCACCACATGCTTGACCAGACATATGACGACCTGCCATGCAGTCCGTTGGCAAAAGCGCTTGAAAGACCCACATCAAAGAAAAAGGCGGACTTCTTCTTGCTCCTCATCGGCTCACTCCAATCCTACTATACCTCCAGTCCTCTCAAAAACCTGCACTGAGAGGAATGAATATATAGCGAAAGGTGTCCCAAGTACTTGCAGCCAATCTGCTAGCAGTACACCACCAATTAATTTTAGCAGGCATATTTCCCTACCCCAGTTGCTGAACCGTAAAAAGAAATTCGGCCCCAGCCATCCACATGCTTAGCACCTAAATGCTAGCTTGGCCAAATTGCTAGCATTGCAACTTCTGCCTTTTCAGCTGGTAGACTCTGCCCCCTTTCGTGAATTTGTGGAATGTGCTGTACCTCAGTGGCAGGTTCCAAAACGCCATTTATTTTCACAGAAGGCCATTTCGGCTCTCTACCGGCATGTGGAAGGAAATGTTTTGGCCTCGTTGGACAGGGCGGTCAGTAGTAAGGTTCATATTACCGCTGACTTATGGTCCAGCAGGCATGGGCAGGGACATTACCTTTCCTTCACAGCGCACTGGGTAACTCTGCTGGCAGCTGGGAAGGATGCAGGACAGGATTCAGTGTTGTTGGAGCTTGTTCTGCCACCACGCCTCCAATATGCTAGTGGTGATTCTGCCATGGCTCTCTTCTCCACCCCTCCTCTTCTTTTTCCTCTATGGCCTCTTCTGCAGATTTGTCCTCTGAACCAGCAGTGCTCTGTAAGCATTCAAGGGGCTTACCCAAGCAGTCAGGCTAAAACATGCAATGCGGTGCTTGAGTTGGTCTGCCTACGGGACAGGAGCCACACTGGGGCAGAGATTCTGTCAGCTCTGCAGGGGCAGGCTCAGAGATGGTTGACACCATGCCAGCTTCAACCAGGAATGGTTGTATGCGACAATGGCACCAACCTTCTCTCCGCCCTCTGACAGGGACACTTGACCCATGTTCCATGTTTGGCACACGTCCTGTATTTGGTGGTGCAGAGGTTCTTGAGCAGGTACCCAGGCTTAAGTAAATAAAGTCTGTGGTCATTTCCGCTGGTCATACAATGCCAGTGCTCAGCTGGCTGACATTCAAAGGGAATGCAACCTGCCCAACAACCGCCTCATTTGTGACATGCCCACCAGGTGGAACTCAACGTTGGCAATGCTGTAGCAGCTGCACACGCAGCAGAGGGCCATCAATGAGTACCTGTGTGAGTATGGCACCAGGACAGGGACAGGACGGGCTTCTTTTCGCCACGCCAGTGGCTACTGATCAAGGATGCATAAACTGCCCTGTCACCATTTGAGGAGGCCACAAGGATGGTGAGCAGCAACAATGCATGCATCAGTGACACTGTCCCTCTAGTCTTCCTGCTGGAGCACACGCCTTGTGGAATCATGGACAGGGCACTTGAGGCAGAACAGCGGGAGGAAGAGTAGGACTTTCCTCTCAAGGCCCCCTTTATCCAGATAGCATTCCTGCGGGCCTGCCAAACACACAGGAAGAAGAGGAGGATTGTGTCAGCATGGATGTAGAGGATGACACTTAGCAGCAGTCTTCAAGGGATAGTTTTCAGTTCCCAGAAACTCAAGGAGTTGTAAGTGGCTGGGAGGAGGTAGTTAGGGATCATGTGATCCTTTTTGACCCAAAGGACTCAGAATCAAATGCCTCTGCAAACTTATGCTGCATGGCCTCCCTGATTGTGCAAAGTCTGCAAAAGGATCATAGAATTTGTGGTATCAAGGAGAGGGATCATTACTGGTTGGCAACCCTTCTTGATCCACATTACAAGGGTAAGGTTGCAGAACTCATCCTGCATTCGCAGAGGGAGCAGAGGATGAAACCTCTTCAGGGGGCCTTCAAGAAAGGTTTGTGCAATGCTTTTCCAAACATTGGGAGATTACCATTTCCTGGTGCTAGACAATGTGTTGCTGAGGCTTCGTTCAATCAGATGAAGAGCGGTGGAGAAGGTGGCCATCTGACCGATGCCTTTAAACAATTTTTCAGTCCTCAGCGCCAAGGTCTAATCGGTTCAAGCAACCATAGCCAGCGTCTGCATTATATGGTGCAGGAATATCTAGGGGCAAGAGCAGACTTGGAGACCTTTCCAACAGAGCATCCACTGGGTTACTGGGTCTTGAGGATGGACCACTGGCCAGAACTTGCTCAATATGCAATTGAGCTACTGGCCGGTTCTGCATCCAGTGTGCTTTCTGAACACACATTCAGTGCTGCTGGAGGTATTGTAACGGATCAAAGAGTGCACTTGTCCACAGACTCCATTGATAGGCTCACATTCATAGAAATGAATCAGTCTTGGATCAGCAGCTATCAAGCACCTGATGCTGATGTAACTGATTGAACTTGCTATGGATGTGGGATCCCTTTGAAGACTACCTATGCTGACTATCCTATTCCTCCTCAATCTTGATGATGCTAGCTTCCAACAATATTTTTGGTTAAGGGTACCATTGCCACCACCCAAGGCCCAATTTTTCTGCCCCTGTTTAACAGGGGCATGTAATTACAATTTTTGATATAATATTTCACAGCAGGGCCTGTTCCTGCGCCCAACAAGAGTATCTGTGAGGGTTTATAGTGTTGTGGCACCACCACCACCACCCAAAACCCAATTTTTCTGGCCCTGTTTAACAGGGGCATGTAATTACAATTTTTAATCTAATATTTCACAGCAGGATCCGTTTCTGCGCCCAACAAGAGTATCTGTGGTTTTGTGGCATAACCACCACCACCCAAGGCCCAATTTTTCTGCCCCTGTTTAACAGGGGCATGTAATTACAATTTTTGATATAATATTTCACTGCAGGGTCTGTTCCTGCGCCCAACAAGAGTATCTGTGAGGGGTTACAGTGTTGTGGCACCACCACCACCACCACCCAAGGCCCAATTTTTCTGCCCCTGTTTAACAGGGGCATGTAATTACAATTTTTGATCTAATATTTCAACGCAGGGCCATTCCTGCGCCCAAAAAGAGTATCTGTGAGGGGTTACAAAATTGTCGGTCTTTTTTTGTTTATATCGAAAAAAATAAAAATCGCAGAGGTCATCAAATACCACAAAAAGAAAGCTCTTGTGGGAAAAAGGACATCAATTTTCTTTGGGTACAACGTTGCATGACTGCGCAATTGTTAGTTAAAGTAACGCAGTGCCCTATTGCAAAAAATGGCCTGGTCAGGAAGTGGGTAAATCCTTCCGGGGCTGAAGTGGTCAAGTACGGCTGTTGGAACGAGGCCTTTGGCTCCAGATCCTGGAAGTGGAGACAGTAAAGATCTATATATTAAAACTGCACGTCATATAACATGAGCAGAGTATAAGTGATTGTTTTGGTAATTCTATGTAGTTTTGTAGTCTGGCATAAGTTAAAAATCCCCCTTTGCATTTCGTAATTGTTTGGATGACATAACAGTCTCTTCTCAGGACTCCAGGCAACCAGAATTCTGAAGAAATCTGGAGTTATGTGAAGCAGTTTGCAGCCACCGTGTCACTGACTCTTATTAAATATCCAGACAGCAGAACACACCCAGACTAGACAGACATTAATCAGACAGTTCATCCAAGTAGCACACTTTTGACTGGTGAAACACTGTCTAAAAAGGAAGCATTACAGCATCTTATGCTTATAACGGTTACTTGGAATGTCATCCCGGGCATGCTGTGCAGTGTGTCACAGACCTACATTTTATCACCTGGAAGAGGCTTAAAGGGGAATTGGAGTTTAAACCACACTGGATTCAAATAATATGAAAATACCAGTACTACACTATATATTTATCTATATATAGATATATATATCTATAAATATAGATAGATAGATCTATCTATCTATATATAGATAGATAGATATATATCTATCTATATATAGATATATAGATATAGTCAAAAGTATTGGGACACCTGCCTTTACACGCACATGAACTTTATTGGCATCCTAGTCTTCGTCCGTAGGCTCGAAGTCTCCATTCTAATTCATCCCAAAGGTGTTCTATCAGGTTGAGGTCGGGACTCTGTGCAGGTCAGTCAAGTACCTCCACCCCAAATTCGCTCATCCATGTCTTTATGGACCTTGCTTTGTGCACTGGTGCGCAGTCATGTTGGAACAGGAAGGAGCCATCCCCAAACTGTTCTCACAAAGTTGGGAGCATGAAATTGTTCAAAATGTCTTGGTATGCTAATGCCTTAAGAGGTCCCTTCACTGGAACTAAGGGGCCAAGTCCAACCCCTGAAAAACAACCCCACACCATAATCCCTAATCCACCAAATGATTTGGACCAGTGCACAAAGCAAGATCAATAAAGACATGGATGAGACCTGACCTCAACCTGATAGGACACCTTTGGGATGAATTAGAGTGGAGACTGCGAGCCAGGCCTTCTCGTCCACATCAGTACCTGACCAGGGACCTTTAATGGGAGGCCAGTAAAGTTCTTGTGCGTGTAAAGGCAGGCATCCCAGTACTTTTGTTAATATAGTGTATATTGCTTTAACTGACAATTGCGCGGTCATGCGACTCTGTACCCAAACAAAATTGAAATACTTTTTTTCCCACAAATAGAGCTTTCTTTTGGTGGTATTTGATCATCTCTGTGGTTTTTATTTTTTGCTCTATAAACAAAAAAATGAGCGACAATTTTGAAAAAAACGTAATATTTTGTACTTTTTGCTGTAATAAATAGCCCCAATTTTTGTTAAAAAAGCTATTTTTTTCCTCAGTTTAGGCTGATATGTATTCTTCTACATATTTTTGGTAATAAAAATCACAAAAAGCGTATATTAATTTGTTTGCGCAAAAGTTATAGCATCTACAAAATAGGGGATAGATTTATGGCATTTTTATTATTATTTTTTTTTTTTTACAGTAATGGCGTCGATCTGCAATTTTTATCAAGACTGCGACATTATGGCGGACACATAGAACAGTTTTGACACATTTTTGGGTAATTTGGCAATTATACAGCGATCAGTGCTATAAAAATGCACTGATTACTGTATAAATGTCACTGGCAGGGAAGGGGTTAACACTAGGGGGCGATCAAGGGGTTAACTTTGTTCCCTATGTGTGTGTTCTAACTGTTTACACACACACGTCCCTGTTCTGCCTCTTTGCCCGGGATCGCTCGTGGCCGGCGGTCACGAGCATCGGCATAACCGATGTGCAGTGGGCATGCGCGCGCCTGCTATCCTGCTTAAAGGGACCGCGTATAGCTACGACGGTTCGCGGGATCATGCCGACCTGCCACATGAAGGCGGCTGGTTGGCAAGTGGTTAATGTCTAAACAGCTGGCAACAAAAGTAAGTACACCGCTAAGTGAAAATGTCCAAACTGGGCCCAAAGTGTTAATATTTTGTGTGGCCACCATTATTTTACAGCACTGCCTTAACCCTCTTGGGCATGGAGTTCACCAGAGCTTCACAGGTTGCCACTGTTGTCCTCTTTTTCAATCCTCCATGAAGACATCACAGAGCTGGTGGATGTTAGATACCTTGCACTCCTCCACCTTCCGTTTCAGGATGACCTACAGATGCTCAATAGGGTTTAGGTCTGGAGACATACTTGGCCAGTCCATCACCTTTACCCTCAGCTTCTTTAGCAAGGCAGTAGTCGTCTTGGAGGTGTGTTTGGGGTTTTTTATCATGTTGGAATACTGCCCTGCGGCCCAGTCTCCGAAGGGAGGGGTAATGCTCTGCTTAAGTATGTGACAGTACATGTTGGCATTCATGGTTCCCTCAATGAACTGTAGCTCCCCAGTGCCGGCAGCACTCATGCAACCCCAGACCACGACACTCCCCACCACCATGCTTGACTGTAGGCAAGACACACTTGTCTTTGTACTCCTCACCTGGTCGACACCACACACGCTTGACACCATCAGAACCAAATAAGTTTATCTTGGTCCCATCAGACCACAGGACATAGTTCCAGCAATCCATGTCCTTAGTCTGCTTGTCTGCAACAATCTGTTTGCGGGCTTTCTTGTGCATCATCTTTAGAAGAGGCTTCCTTCTGGGACGGCAGCCATGCAGACCAATTTGATGCAATGTGCGGCGTATGGTCTGAGCACGGACAGGCTGGCCCCCCACCCCTTCAACCTCTGCACCAATGCACTCATACATCTATTTCCCAAAAACAACCTCTAGATATGATGCTGAGCACCTGCACTCAACTTCATTGGTTGACCATGGCGAGGCCTGTTCTGATTGGAACCTGTCCTGGTAAACTGCTGTATGGTCTTGGCCACCGTGCTGCAGCTCAGTTTCAGGGTCTTGGCAATCTTCTTATAGCCTAGGCCATCTTTATGTAGAGCAACAATTCTTTTTTTCAGATCCTCAGAGTTCTTTGCCATGAGGGGCCATGTTGAACTTCCATTGACCGGTATCAGAGAGTGAGAGCAATAACACCAAATTTGACACACCTGCTCCCCATTCACACCTGAGACCAATAACACTAACGGGTCACATGACACCGGGGAGGGAAAATGGCTAATTGGGCCCAATTTGGACATTTTCACTTTTGTTGCCAGCGGTTTGGACATTAATGGCTGTGTGTTGAGTTATTTTGAGGGGATAGCAAATTTACACTGTTATACAAGCTGTACACTCACTACTTTACATTGTAGCAATGTGTCATTTCTTCAGTGTTGTCACATGAAAAGATATAATAAAATATTTACAAAAATGTGATGGGTGTACTCGCTTTTGTGAGATACTGTAGACACACACACACATCACTATATCTCTGCACCCTGTCATGTATGGCAGCCATACAGAAAAAAAGAAATTGTAAGGAAAAAATGAGCACATATAGTTACCTTTCCTTTTGCTTCCATACTGCAGGCAGTGATGTCATACTAAGTAACCCAAAATCTAATAAAAAGAGGGTGCACAACAGTGCAGGATCATAATTCTGTGAGATTTGCAATACCCAGCATTCCTGGGGATCTCTTTGGCAGGGGAATGTCACTTTTGGCCTTGTTTACATGGGACGGACGAGGGGTGGTAAAAATGGGCAGTTGAGCTGCAGTTTAAAAATTCCAAATCCGCCGACGAAAAAGTTAAAGGCAAGATTATCCCCTGAATACCTGGCAGCCGCTGCTCTACTGCCATAGAAATTACCAACAATCTAAATGAAGCCTTACTTTGGTGCCATAGGTAGAAGCCAGGGGTTGAGTTAAGTATATTTAATAACTTTTTTTTAACTACATTTTTTTTTACTGTTGGGGTACAGATTTGATAAGTGTTTGTTGCATTTGTACTGCAAAGTCTGCTTTAACTACAGACCAAAGACTCATCCCTGTAATGCCCTGTACACAAAACCGGTTTTGCCGTCGGAATAAACTCTGAATGTTTTTACGACGGAGGTCGACAGAATTCCACTCAAGCTTGTCTTGCATACACGCGGTTAGACCAAATTCCGACCGTCCAGCACGAGGTGACGTACAACACGTACGATGGGACTAGAAAGCGGAAGTTCAATAGCCAGCAGGGCCGGCACTACCACTAGGCGAACAAGGCAGCCGCCTAGGGCGCACTGCCGCTTAGGGCGCAGCCACAGCCTGTCACTTTCTCATCCCCAGTGGATGTCACACCTGGAGCCTGTGTGGCAAATCTGCACGAGTGTATCGGGGGTCCGGAGGAGGAGAGGGAGGAATCGTGCAGGGGCGCGTGGAGGGAACTATCACATACAGCACACTGACAGATAGATCCCTCCTCTTGCTCCCCCAGCTGCAAAGCTGTTCAGCGGCTTAGGGCTCTGATTGATGCCGAGCAACTGGCACGCCTCCTTCATTGTCACTGGTCAGTGGTCGGAACTTGTGAGGGGGCGTGACCAGCCAAGAGGTGATCCCATCTGTCACTCTGACCTCAGAGATGATTGTGCAGTCCTTTTGGGGCAGAGAGTGACATGGAGGTAAACAAATTGTCTCTAAAATTGCCTTTTTGTTTTTTGTTTTTAATGCAGCCATTGGACTGTATGACACTTCAGCTCCAGGGGTGAGTGTGATCAGCTAGCATTGTAACTCCGAATCAGCCTTGTGTGTGTGACTCAGCCAGCCTGGGAGGGAGGTTGGAGAGGGGAAATCGGTGATAATTCCTCCTGCTCTGCTCTATGCAGGATCAGGGACCGTCCACCCCTCAACATCCTGACCAAAGTTTGCAGGGGCAGAGGTGGCAGGCTGGGCTAAGGAATGGCAGGTTGCTGGGAGTGGAGATTGCTGGGAGCAGGAATGGCAGGGTGCTGGGAGTGGAGGTTGCTGGTAGCAGGAATGGCAGGGTGCTGGCATTGGAGATTGTTGGGAGCAGGAATGGCAGGGTGCTGGCAGTGGAGATTGCTGGGAGCAGGAATGGCAGGGTGCTGGCAGTGGAGATTGCTGGGAGCAGGAATGGCAGGGTGCTGGGAGTGGAGGTTGCTGGTAGCAGGAATGGCAGGGTGCTGGCAGTGGAGATTGCTGGGAGCAGGAATGGCAGGGTGCTGGGAGTGGAGGTTGCTGGTAGCAGGAATGGCAGGGTGCTGGGAGTGGGGATTGCAGAAGAAGTTTGGTTTGTGGAGAAAGCAGCAACGTTGAAGGTATTTTTATTTTAAGTTTTTGAGCAGTCATTAAAAAGGTCAGAGCAAGGACAAGGGGCGGCAAAATAAGGTTTCGCCTAGGGTGTCAAAAATCCTTGCACCAGCCCTGATAGCCAGTAGCCAATAGCTTCCGTCTCATACTTGCTTCAGAGCATGCATTGTTTTTGGTACATCGGACCAGCATACAGACGAGTGTTTTTTCCGATAGTAATTTGTTCCGTCTGAAAAATATAGAACATGTTCTCTAGCTAAGTCCGTCTGAATTTTCGACAGAAAAAGTCAGATGGAGCATACACACGGAATATACGCTGAAAAGCTCCCATCGGACTCTTTCTGTCGGAAATTCTGCATGTGTGTACGCGGCATTACTATTAGCCCCATTTATAATGCACCACTTAATCACTGTAAACTATTAACTATTGTAAATACACAGAAAAATGGCCTTGTTCACGTTATCACGTTGTGATAATGTGCACTTTCCCATGCACATTACTGCAATGCAAAGCACCCTACACTACTTGTGATGGTGCGATGTGGTGCTTTCCATTCTCAATGGCTCCCCAACACATCTTTTTGACAACGGTTGTCTTTAGTTCTACTTCAGGTTCTTCTAATTCTGTGATGGCGAACCTTGGCAGCCCAGATATTATGGAACTACATTTCCCATGATGTGCTCATGCACTCTGCAGTGTAGTTGAGCATCATGGGAAATGTAGTTCCATAACATCTGCGGTGCCAAGGCTCGCCATCGCCATCACAAGTGCCATGCAGTAACCATACCATGGCCATGCTTCAGTCTAGTTTTCCAGCTCAGCTCTTTGGGAGTTCTGAAACATGTGACACTCTGGTATGCACATTTTTATGAGCTCTCCTAGGCCAGCCTGGCTCCACTCTAGAGCCTATTCTTGCCTCCTCTGCCCCCTGTGTCACCAAATCACTGTAATGGTCAGTTATTAGTTTTGGACATTTAGGCTAGGTTTGCTTTAAGCTGCCCACAGATTTAGAAGGGCAGTCATTTGAGCAGGCTAGTTGACTATACTGCTGGCATGCTATATATATATGAAGCACTAAAATTACAAGCTAAGCTATGCTAACTTGTAAAGTGTATATGACTGGAGAGCGGTGAAGGAGGAACTGGGAGGTTGAAATAGTAAACCAACAGAATCTGCTTATATTCATGCAAATACACCAAGTACCAAAATCTCTTTAGCAAACTGAACTGCGTCCAGTGCCCTTTACCATCACCTTGCTTACATCACTCATTGGCACACTTCCATTCATTCATTCAGATATACGACCCCTCTTCTGTCTGGCCAGCCTGTCCTTATAATGCCATATTCCCGTTATATTAGATAATTTTCTGATGTTTTTAAACATTTTGAAGTGTTATTTCATTTGGGGGGGGGGGGGGGTGAAAGTAGCTGGTTTTATCTAGGCACAGAATAGTCTAGCACTGACCCTGTTCCCACCAATAAGCTTGTAGACAAGTGCAGATTTCCTCCTTCCAGTAGGTGGCACGGTGTCATCATACAGATAGAGTGGTGTCTCTTATGCCGGGTACAGACGATCGGACATTCCGACAAAAAAACTGTGGATTTATTTCCAACGGCTGTTGACTCAATCTTGTCTTGCATACACACGGTCGTACAAATGTTGTTGGAAATTCCCATTGCCAATAACGCCGTGACGTACAACACGTAAGACGGCACTATAAAAAGGAAGTTCAATACCAAGTGCGCCACCCTTTGGGCTCCTTCTGCTAATCTCGTGTTTATCTAATGTTAGTAGAAGTTTGGTGAGAGATGATTCGTGCTTTTCAGCCTCGTGCTTTTCAGTTCGTTATTGCTCTTCAGTTTGTGCTTGTGGGTTCGTATCTGGTTTTCAGTGCGTGTTGTCAGTTCGTATCTGTTTTTCAGTGCGTTCTTGTCCAATTGTTTCTGAATTGCAGATTGTTCTTCTCGTGTTCTTTCTGATTTTCAGTGCATTCTGTTAGTTCATTCTGACCAGCCGACCATTTTCTAGCCATGTTGCGGGTACATACTCATCGTAGAATTTGTTTTATGCAGGGGCTTGGTGTTGGGGTTCTTACTTTGACCCAAATAACAACAAAAACCTGGGGAATGCCCAGGAAAAAACTAAAAAGCCTACTTACCACCAGCTCGCAGACAACCAATTAACCTGTCTAACAGTATGCGTTAAAAACAGGGGTTCAGTCCGCACGCATTTACAAACGCATGCGTAAGCCACAGAACCACGTCACGGCACCCTGTCATATGTGGTCCTAACACTAAAATTTGGGTGTCCCCACAGTGGAGGCACATGCATTCTGATGGTTAAGTGAGGGCAGGTGGACTGAAGGGAGCCCACCCCTTCTTAAAGGTACAGGACACACCAAACACCCAGCAAATAGCACAATGGCTGCCAAGAGGTGGCTGTGAAAAGTGGCAGCCAGGAGGTGGCTAGGGAAAGTGGCAGCCAGGAGGTGGCTGTGTCCAGTAGCCTGACAGAATCGCAGGTTCCTCCCCTCCGCCTTCCAACAAAAAGGTCCAGGAAGGGGAGGAACGCGGAGGAGTCAGCGCTTGGTTTGATTCGGCAGGCTACTGTGGTCCTCACAACAACCTCCAGTTAAAAGATAATAATGTTGTGCTAACTTGACACACAAAAACGACAAAAAAGATTACGGAGATCACTAGAAAAAAAAATTCAGGAGCTCTTGATAAAGAAAAAAAAAAGTAGATCACTATAAAAAAAATTTAAACATTATTCTGGAGATATGGCAAAAAAAAAAAAAGATTATTCAGGAGATCACAAGAAATAATAAAGAAATCAGTTTGGCAGAACTCTGTGTGAATATCAGCAGCAAAATACTTCATTATTCTATCATTATAAAGAAGAAGAGAATGCACTGCATTGAATGATTACAAACTTTGCAGCATGATGAATGTGCTACCTCCATTACGAACGCTAGTTTTACCAAAACGATCGCTTCCGTCTCGTACTTGACTCAGAGCATGCATGGAATTTTGTGCATTGGAATTGTGTACACATACACGGAATTTCCGACAAGTTTTTTTGTCCAAAAAATTTGAGAACCAAAATTCCGACAGCAATTGTCCGATGGAGCATACACTTGGTCGGAATTTCCGACAACAAGCTCACATCGAACATTTGTTGTCGGAAATTCCGATCGTCTGTACGCGGCATAAAAGGAAAATGTTACCTCAAGGACTGTTGGGATCCCAGGGGAAACAGCTGTCAGATTGGATGTTGCAACTTCTGTTTATCTTTGGCAGCCATCTTGGTGTGGGACTCTATAAAATAGGGTTCCTTTGTCATTCGGGTGCACCTGGAGGCAGTTGTAGGTCAGGGACAAAGACCCTGGTTGTAAAGGAGTGTGAATAGTGCAGTGAAAGGTGCCTAGCGAGCAGGATCATAAGCAAAAGATTGCCGCTCCAATCTCTCAAATCACAAAACACCCGTCCTAATAGAACTCACAGGTGCTGGCTCTGCACAAGCTTGAGGAGAGAAAAATATCCTGGACGGCCGCACACCATAGAAGGCATCTTTATTGATATGAAGAAATAAAGTCCAAATGCAGTCACCTCATGTACAGGTAGCAACAGGAAAAATAGCTAATGCGTTTCACTCCCTATCATGGTGCTTATTCATAGCTAAATGATTAAAGTTTGATCATGGGTATATATAGGGACTTCAGGTTTTGATAGCCAATCCAAAAACAGTGTCAAATGGAGACCTGCCCACATAATCAAACTCTAGAACAACACTCAAGAGATAGCAGACACCTGGGATGTGAAGTTGAATTTTAAATCAAAGATTGAAGACAAGATAATATGACAATATAATAATGCCTGTAAAAGGTCCACCAAACTAGAAACGTTTATTAAGTGAACCAATGCGCATATATATATCATATATATATCTGCAACATAATCATGTGTCTAGCGCTTATATATATATGTGCATTGGCTCACTTAATAAACTTTTTGTTTGGTGGACCTTTACAGGCATTATTATATTGTCT
The DNA here is from genome assembly GCA_037952925.1 of Lithobates clamitans. Lineage (NCBI taxonomy): Eukaryota > Metazoa > Chordata > Amphibia > Anura > Ranidae > Lithobates > Lithobates clamitans. Next base: position 1,279,401 of record JBBGZY010001335.1, on the reverse strand, counting down.
TATTATCTTGTCTTCAATCTTTGATTTAAAATTCAACTTCACATCCCAGGTGTCTCCTATCTCTTGGGTGTTGTTCTAGAGTTTGATTATGTGGGCAGGTCTCCATTTGAGACCGTTTTTGGATTGGCTATCAAAACCTGAAGTCCATATATATATATACCCATGATCAAACTTTTAGCTATGAATAAGCGCCATGATAAGGCATGAAACGTGTTAGCTATTTTTCCTGTTCCTACCTGTACATGAGGTGACTGCATTTGGATTTTATTTCTTCATATCAATAAAGATGCCTTCTATGGTGTGCGGCCGTCTTTCCTCGAAACAGGATCAGTGCAGGGATTTCACTCATGCAGAGCATACATACCTTTATCCAGTCCAGTGCAATGGGGCTCTTCTTAGCAGCATCTAAGTGCTATCCCAGCATACTGCCAGAAGCTATCCTACAGTAACACAGCCCAAGCCTGGTGATATTGTGCAGTTACCATCTGCTCAATTTTCTGCAATCAGTGCCTATTGAGACTGCCTTTATCTCTTAAAGGCTAATCTATCTACTAATATATTAGATAATTACCACATTATTGGCTGTTTTGGTAGTCTCTCCCTGATTGGTTACTATTGGGCGTACACCCTATCCACAAGCTTCTCTGTTAAATAAGGTTTTTACCCCAATGTACTTAAAGGATCACTAAAGATAATTTTTTTTTTTTTAAATAACAAACATGTTACACTTACCTCCACTGTGCAGCTCGTTTTGCATAGAGTGGCCCCGAACCTGGTCTTCTGGGGTCCCTTGGCGGCTGTCTCAGCTCCTCCCCGCAAGAACTAATTACCTTCATGCGAGCTCCCTCGCATGGTGGTGAGTCCTTGCTGGCCCGCTGCCATGATACAGCCGGCGGCCATAGCCGCTCACTGTATCACTCGGCCCCGCCCCCTGGCGCAGCGTGTCATTGGATGTGATTGACAGCAGCGCGAGCCAATGGCTGCGCTGCTTTCAGTCCATCCACTCTAGCCAATCAACGGCCAGGCTGATCAACGAAGAGGATGTCAGGGGCGAGCACGGGAATTTCGAGGGGTTAGGTAAGTAAAACGGGGGGGGCATTAAGCTGAAAAAACTTTTACCTTTACAACCCCTTTACAGCGTAACTCCACTTTTGTTGAGAAAAAAACATTCCCCCCTGGGTGATCTATGTACATTGCAAGGATAATTACAACCTTTGTTGCAGATTCATACCTTTTGTTATTCTGAAGAAATACCTGCGTGAAGTGGGAGGGCTAACGTCATGCAGGAACATTTCTACAGCCTCATTGGCTAGAATTTCAGAAACCGGCATTGCTGCACGGCCATTGGCTGCCTTTCAGCAATGCTGCGGCTCTGAGTCCCGATGGCCAGTACATGCCTGTCTGTGCCTTTTGGCTGAGTGGATCTAATGGGAGTGATTTTATAATTATCAATCAGCTGTGGCACCTGCAGAGCACTGAGGAACGCTGCTCAGCCTGCATCCCTTTAGACGTGTTCCTATTGGAAATATCTCACCAAAAATGACATTTTTGTTGCAGAGGATGCCTGAAATCTGACTTGTATCTTAGGCAGACTTCTGGGAAAATTGGTGAGCCAATCACACAAGCAGGAAATTATTTTTCTGGGGGGTGGTCAGTACACATTCTATGTACAGAACAACTCCATGTAGCCATGTAGTCTATGCAGACGAAATGCGTCGGGTAGGACCCCACTGTCGCCACTTCTTCACAGTGCTGTTTTTAGATACCTTTATATCTGGTTTCAACGCTGATCTGAGGGACACGATCCATCTGTGCCGTACCCCATACCTTGGGGCCCGACTACGTTTGAGGAACACAGCCATGTGGAAGCCACTCCACCAACTTTGCCCCTCCAGGCCAATTGCAGTCCAACACCACCTAAGCCTGATTGACTCCACCTGGCGTATGCCTTGTTGGGTCCACCGAGTCCGGTAAGCCTTTTCACTTTTATTGGTGGTGTGTGGGCTCCCTCCACAGATGGTTTACACTCTTGTTGAGACCTGTTCCTGAGGATTTTCCATCTTTTCTTCAAGGATGTTCCCTTTCATACACGAACTTTGAACCGTCAGTCCAAAGACTTAATTTTTTGACCCCTCTTCTTAGCGCTACACTTATTTTGTTTTTTGACATTGTTTACACTTGCTGGTTGTGTTAGCTGCTGTTTTATTTCCCTTTTTGGTAGCGCAGAATTATTGTACATATAAAGCAAAAAACATACTTCTGTAGCACCCTCCTAACGTAGGATGATAGGTGAATTTTGTTTCCAGCTCCTTCTGCAATCAAAGGAGCAGTGATTATTTGTCCTGGTCTGTTCACATTTTTACAGGCTAGGAGTTTGATTGCTTCCCCTTGTCTCTGGCAGAAGCTTTCTGAGCTTAGGGAGGGATATGTAAATAACCAGCCTGAGTATTTATCATGCTCCAGCCAATCTCTGGAGAGGAGTAGCCAGAAGGGGGCTGGAAATGTGATAAATAGGCTGATGCACTGCAGAGCTGGGTTTCTTCTCTCCAGGGGGCTTTCAGAGCCTGAGGGGCTGCTGACCTCAGGCAGCCCAAGGACTGTGCAGATATTCTAAAGGCCTCAGTGGTGTCAGGGCTGAGGGCCTGGGTGGATCTGCTTAGAAGCTGATTGCAGGACCTTATCACAAAACAATCTGGTCTGGAGCAGGACTGTCTCACTCACTGGACCATGTCTGGAGTAAGCTGGAAAGTGGCAGCTGTCCTAGGGACTGGGACTTGTGAGTAAAGACCCTAAATTGATCCCTGTGACTGTGCAGTGTTCTGGAAATGGTATTGGCTACCATTAGTTGTGTGTAGGCTCAAGGTAAAGAGACGCCAAAGAAATTTGGCTCAAAGTCTTTAGCTGTGGAGGTTTAGACTGTCTGACATTCACATCTAGTTAAGAAGAAGATTGTCCTCTAATTGCTATGTGCTAATCATTTTGTTGTATCTCATGCCCTAACCCTGCTCCTGTCAAGTTTCTTCAAGCAATAAATCCTAAAAAGTCATCCCCTAGACCAAGGATATGCAATTAGCGGACCTCCAGCTGTTGCAGAACTACAAATCCCATGAGGCATAGCAAGACTCTGACAGCCAGCATGATACCCAGAGACAGAGGCATGATGGGACTTGTAGTTTTGCAACAGCTGGAGGTCCGCTAATTGCAGATCCCGGCCCTAGACTGTGTTATTGAAGCCAGTGTGAATGCACTGGTACTTGGAGAGATGGGCAGCTTTTGTATTATTAGAGAAGAACCAGTTAATACCATCGGCTCCTTTGGGGGTAGGGCTACACTTCCGAAGTTGTTAACCTTTTGCCACCTAAGTAACGCATATGGGTGGTGACAAAGAAGGCAGGCTTTATTTCCCAGATGCTGCACATATGTATACATGGACGGCCAAGGTTTTTGTGCTTAGAGCATGCTCACTGGATACTACCAGCACAGTGACCAAGTTGTCATAGATAACTCCTGGTCTGTAGTCATGATCAAGAGCTGGCAGGACAGGCTCCCAATCATTTGACCACTGTGACAGCCAATCACAGTGGTCACGTGATCGGGAGGTTCAACTTGCTACCCGATCCCACTTAAATGGATGCTGGGGATGGGTTTGAAATGATATACTTATATATATATATATATATGGCGAGTGAGGCCACCTGTCATTGGAGTATACAATACAGGGACTTGGGAAGAAGGAAGAGGTCGAGCCAAGTTCATCTTTTATAGGAAAATATTTTCATATTGCCCAGATTGCTTCTTTCTCTGGATCTACTTTAGATGTTTTCTGGGTAGTAGTAGCTAATGAATAGTTTTATTTGTTGCCTCTTTAACCTTTGCAATCTCTTGAGAGTGTTGATATATTTTGCCTACACATCCCCTTTAATAACTCAGAGTGCCTTTGCACTTCACCAAGTTAAAACATTTCATAGTCAAATCTTTAACAAATCATTTGTCGCCATAAAGTCACTAAATAAACAAATATACCTTTTACAGAATTACTTTTTTTTTGCTTCTGTATATTATAATAATTTTTGCAGGTCCTCCAGAAGAAAGATTTGTGCCTCAAGTCTTGGTTTATTGATTACTCTGTGTCATTGTCAGTCTGGTTTTATGTTCTTTAACATCTGCTACACAGTAGACACAATTAAAAAAAAAAAAAAAAAAAATAGAACAAGCCGGCTTATTTGTATTCAGACTGCAATACAGATGGCTGCTTTGTAGTTGGAATCCAGTCTGAACTATTTACAGTTTTCTGCACAAAATTTTGTGCCTAGTGCTTCTAGTCCCTAGTCTGTCCCTTTCATTCGCGGAAGACTTGTACCTATAGATTTAAATATTGATGTGTGATCATCAGTAGAATTTGTTTGTGTATATATTTTTAATGTTAAGGTAATGTTTATGCCATGTTTAATTCATCGGCATTATGTAACATTCACTTTTAACTGTCACCAGACATGCACTGCAGCCTATTAGAGGATCCTGCATAAATGGTCAAATACCGGTGGAGTCCAAATCCTGAGGTGCTCTATTTTGCTAATTCAACCATCCCCAATGGTCCAAACTCAGAGGGCTCATTAGGCCAGATACCTCCTGCACCTCACATTTGGTCTAACTATAAGTGAGCTAACATTCAAAAGCAAAGCACAGGGGGCTAAAGCTCTTCAGATTAGAAGCCAGGGATAAAAATGTGGCCCTGGAGTTTATCCAGACCGGCCCACTTTCATTTTGCAAACACGCACAAAAACAGTATATAAACTATACGCAATTGTGCAAAAAAAAGCCTCCTCCTTACATCAGAGTCCCTAGAGATCCCCCCTTACATCAGAGTCCCCAGAGAGCCCCCCCCTTACATCAGACTCCCCAGAGAGCCCCTCTTTACATCAGGGTCCCCAGAGAGCCCCCCTTACATCAGAGTCCCCAGAGAGCCCCCCCCTTACATCAGACTCCCCAGAGAGCCTCAGTTTTGCATCAGGGTCCCCAGAGAGCTCCCCCTTACATCAGAGTGCCCAGAGAGCCCCCCCTTACATCGGAGTCCCTAGAGAGCCTCAGTTTTGCATCAGGGTCCCCAGAAAGCCTGCCGCTTACATCAGGGTCCCCAGAGAGCTCCCCCTTACATCAGGGTCCCCAGAGCGCCTCCCCATTACATCAGGGTCCCCAGAGAGCCCCCCTTACATCAGAGTCCATAGAGAGCCTCTGTCTTACATCAGGTTCCCCAGAGAGCCCTCCTTACATCAGGGTCCCCAGAGAGCCCCCTTACATCAGGGTCCCCAGAGAGCCATCCCTTAAATCAGGGTCCACAGAGAGCCTCCCTTTACATCAGGGTCCCCAGAGAGCCCCCCTTACATCACGGTCCTCAGAGAGCCTGACCCTTACATCAGGCTCCCCAGAGAGCTCCCCCTTACATCAGTCCCCAGAGAGCCCCCCCTTACATCAGGGTCCCCAGAGAGCTCCCCCTTACATCAGTCCCCAGAGAGCCTCCCCTTACATCAGGGTCCCCAGAGAGCCCCCCTTACATCAGGGTCCCCAGAGAGCTCCCCCTTACATCAGGGTCCCCAGAGCGCCTCCCCCTTACATCAGGGTCCCCAGAGAGCCCCCCCTTACACCATGGTCCCCAGAGAGCCTCCCCCTTACATCAGGGTCCCCATTGAGCCCCTCCTTACCTCAGAGTCCCCAGAGAGCCGCTCCTTACATCAGGGTCACCAGAGAGAGGGCGGGAAGTGAGAGATGATGTAATCTCTCTGCTCTCTCGTCCGCCCGGCTCTCTCGTGCTGCCTGCCTGCTCTCCAGCTCTTTCGTGCTGCCCGTCGCAAGGCTGCAGAAAGGTTATGGCCTGGTAGTGGGCTGCGGCCCTGTGGTTGTGGACCCCTGGACTCGGGGCTATGGACCCCAGATTCAGGGCTATAGCCCCAAAAGCCACCTCCTAGCAATGCCACTGGCTGTCACTGAAGTCGGCCCACTGAGCCATCGGCCCATCGGGAAACTCCCGGTAGTCCCGATGGCCAGTGCATGCCTGTTAGAAGCTGATCAAGGTATACTAGTCCTGGTTTTCTTGGCGTGCTACAATTCATACAGACACCTCTAGACTCCTTTGGTATATTTCTGGTGACACTTTAGACTATAAAAATGAATTACAGTTTCATCTTAAAAAACACAACTGTTGGTCTCTCAAGTAGGAGGTCTGTATATTGCTTATCAAGGAACTTTAGCCAAGACCGCGTTCTAGATTTGGATAGAATTTAGAATAGCTTTGTCTGGGCTCTTTTTTTTCCAATAAGAGATACAAAAATGTTTAACAATTATGCACAAGAACAGCTTTGCATATAATACAGAGGGCATAACCAAGGCCCTCTGTCTGGGTTTTACTCCCCACTGAGATTTCTCTTTACTGCATGTCAGAGACATGACAAAGAGGAAATTCATAAAACAGGTGTCACTCCTGAAACAAATTACCCTTTATCCTTGTTCCAGTGGCATCTGAAATTTAGATTTACCTTCTCTAATTTTGCCCTAACCACCAGAACAGAAAACAAGTGATTCTCTCAAACATGGACATAGGCAGCAATAAAACCAAACATTCTAACTGGTACGCAATCTACTCAAAGCTAGCAAAAAAATATTTTCACCAGATCCATGGGTTTTACTGGCAATTTCTGTTAAGGCATGGTTCTCTGGGAAGTCTTCAAACCCAATTCACTCAAGTAAATTAGTAAATTGGCCCTAAAGCCTACTTACCAGTTTACAGTTATCAAGGTAGAGTGCAATGTCCCTCTTTAAACAGGAAGCAGACACTCCAAGGCAAATTCTGCTGTTAAAGTGGAGTTCCGCCTAAAAAAATAAAGTAAAAGTCAGCAGCTACAAATACTGCAGCTGCTGAAATGAGGACACTCACCTTGTCCAAGGTGCCAGTGATGTCCTCACCCAAAGCCGACCCGTCCTTCAGCTCTGGGTGGAGGCTCCGGCATCTTCAGTAAGGGAATCAGGAAATGAAGCCTTGCGGCTTCACAGCCTGGTTCCCTACTGCAAATGCACGAGTGGCGCTGCACGTTCTGAGTGGTCCCTGCTTTCTTCTGGGACCTGTGTGTCTCCCAGAAGACAGCGTGGGGAACGGAGGAGAGGCCCATGGCATAGATCGCTCGCCGACACTGCGGCGATCTTTTGCCAGAAGTGGGAGCAAATACCTACATTAGACAAGTATCTGCAACCCCCTCCATCCTGAAAGGTGCCAAATGTGACTCCGGAGGGAGGAACCGGATCAGCGTAAGTTCCATTTCCTGTTAGTTGCTGTACCAATAATATTTTATTAGAGCAATGGTATCAAACAGGAATATTGCTTCCACATCAGGGTCCATATTCTGCATTTAATGACCCCAACTCATAAGGGACCCTTTGGACCCATTTAAACCAGTTAAACAAAACAGTGTCTACCCCACTGGATTGGGAAATGGATTTTACATTATTCATTCATCTCTACTGCCTGACTGTAAGCTTGTGAACAATGTTTTTTGTCTGATGCCAGTTATTAAAAATTAAAATATTAACATTCACAACTTGTGCATTCATTTTTTTAATTATTCAGTTTAACCTCTGGTTCTGTTTTCCAAGGTCAGGCAACTTAGAGGGACTGATGTCATCTACTGTGTCAAAGTTTGTAGACAACTTTTAAAATGATTGAGTTTGGGGTTTTCCAGTAAAAGGTGCCATTAAATCTGCAGCAACATTTTACAAACATTCTACAAAAACATTTTAGACAATTGCGAACTTCCAACCTTATGAAAAAAGTCAGATGAAGACCCTTTTTACTCCAGCATGATTGCGCCCCTTTATACAAAGCCAGATGAGTTTGGTGTGGAGGAACTTGAGTGGCCTGCCTAGAGCCCTGACCTCAACCCTTCTGAACTGGAACAACATCACAAATGCGCAGATTCTCACATACACACTCCAAAATCTTGTCAAAACAGTCTCAGATGACTAGAAGCTGCTATAGCCACAAAGGGGGAACCAACTTTATAATAATGTCTGTAGATATGGAATGGGATTTTCAGTAAGCCTGTACTCCTGCTGTGTCATGACCCAGTGTCCACCAATGGTCGGCCACATAGTGTATCATACAAAATGGGTGACATTCATTTCATACTAATGGGCATATCTTCCAACTTTCTGATGTGAAGGAGGGACATCCTCCAACACAATGTATTTAGACAATGAACATACGCTTGCCACAACCTCAATTATGCAGAAAAGTGACAATGACAAACATAATTGGCTTGTAGGTAGGGTGCAGCATGGTGCTGGGGCAATAATTTACATAGACAGGTGCAATAGAAGACTTGTATTGAAGTAATGCAGCAACAGTTTACAACCAACCTGGTGGGAAGTCTACCCAACCGTGTGCACTCACAGTTTCCAGCAACATGAAAGAAGCAGATTCCAGACAGACTGACAGAATCTATTGAGAGGGGACAGAATGCAACCTGGCCGTCTCATGCCCAGTCAAAAAGGTGTCCAGAAGAGATGCGACCCTACATCTTCTGTCCTCAACAGGATCCTTTCTCTAATGCTAGCACTGTCCCTAACAGATGGGGCACCTTTTCCTACTCTGCCAACTTGTAAAATGCATGCCAAGCCTGGGAGCCAGGGCCTTAAATTGGCTTTGCCGGATCCAAGATGGTTACTTGAGTCGTTTAAGACAGAAGCATCAAATTGGATCGCTTTCCCAGTGATGCAGGAAGCCATAGAGGAACCATGTTCCTCTTGACCTCCTCTCCAACTGCAGTGCCACTGCAGAATAGTGCCACTAGCAGGGGAGAAAGTAGACTTTACCTGCCTACAGGTTATACAGAGAATTATTTTTCCCACTATTACTTTTCCTTTATCCTGTCTTTTTAAAATGGCAAAAAAAGATTCTGCATTGAAATAATAATTTTATAGTTCCAGCCAGTTCAGAGACAGGATGAAGGTTTAGTGCAGAAGAACACTTGAATAGTACATTTTCATAAATATCTGTATGTCAGCCCAAAAAGAGGCCCAGCTGAGGAGGAATTTGGTTGCAAAAGAGGGAAAGTCCACTTAAATAAGGGACAGTAGGGAACTATACCTAAGCAAATGACCCCAATCTTATTGATTTTTTCTTCTCAAAAATGAGGCAGAATTATGAAAAACAAAATTAAAAGTTTCTCTTACATTGAAATGCCAGTGCATACAGTGTGGCATTTTGAAAAACAAGTGAGAAAAGAGAGTGCTTTTAAAAAATCACTATGCAACATTTCAACTGCTTTGTTCTTGGATTAAGCTGAGCGTAAGCCTATTACGTACATACATATATACAGGCTAGGGCTCTTTTCTGTCTCTTGCAGCTGAGGGAGTTGTTCAGTCTTTTGCCTGCATTCATATGTGGCTGAGACACAACAGGAAATTCTTCTGTGGCAGCCGTCATCATTATGCACAAATCAACCTACATAGCTGCACAGCATGTTTGAGTGCCTCAAGACTGAAACTTCTGCGTAAAACTTTTAAGGGATGGCAGTAAGTTAGTTAAAAAATATTAATAATAATATTTTTTTTGTTGTAAATGCCAGTTACAGCACCATAATAATGGGGATATTCAGAACTTTAGGACAGAGGTAGGCTTGGATTTATGGACTTATATCAAAAGAAGGCCAATCTGGATCCCTTTTGGAACTACATCATTCCTGAATCTTGCTCATATCTACCTTATAGTGGTCATTTATTTTACAATTGATCTCTTCCGATAGGAATAATTGATCTACAGTCGACAGCCCAGCTACAGCTACATAGTTCCTAAATCTTGCTCATATCTACCTTATAGTGATCATTTCTTCTCCAATTGATCTCTTCCGATAGGAATAATCGATCTATAGTCGACAGACCATTCGACTGATATGCCACACACAGGGAAGTGGATTTCGGATTTGATAGCTAAAATTAAAAATTAAATAAAATTCTTGGGGATCCTATTGTTTTGATCACATCGATTAGATGAAAAATCAAAGTGGGTGTAGCCACCATTGCTAAGATCACATGGAATGGGGGAATGGGCTCTGCTACAGAGAAGGAACTGGCTCCCTTCTGGCTTCTTTTATGTCTGTTTTTGTTTGTGCATATATGCTTTATTCCATCCCTTTGATGACATATATGGTATTGAAATAATAATTTTATAGTTCCAGCCATGTATTCTATCACAACATTACACCTATCCTTATACTAAGTAAATCTGTAATTATATAACGTTTTAAAATTGGAATAAATATTAAAACAATGTTGTTTTTTTTGAATGAACAATTAATTGAATAATATTATTACTGAATCCAACAGAAAGTAAAATATAAAAAGTGTAACATAACTGAGTACAGTGGCTCAATGTCTTCCCAGGGATAGGCAGTCTTTGGCTTGAGTCTTTGATTGTCTTTAATGCATTGCTGTAAATTCCTACAGCTGCAAAACAAAACAAAAATAGAAAAGCATTATTTATTTATGAAAAATTCACAGATATGTTCGTCCTGCCAAAACCGCATGTACACTAGTTCTGTGTGAATGTCAACAAAATAGAATGTTACTAGACTATCTTCTCTCCAGGTCAGATACTATTCATTTATACGAATAGTGTGAACCAGGATAATAACACATTATGGCCACTAGATGGAGCAGCCGGTCATAATAAATAAGTGTGTGGCCATAATGTGGCATATTTCTGATTAACTGTATTCCTATGAATGAAGGACTTCCAACTTGAAGAGAACATACTTTAGCAACACTCATCATTCACACAGAACAAATGTACATGTAGTTTCTATGATGAATAGATCTGCACATTTTTGATGTAGCAATATGGACTACAAACATAAAGCACCGTACCTTCTAGCATTTCGAGGTATTGGCGGTCCCTTTAGTGATCAATGTATCCAGTGACGGATGAATAGTTCCCCCGTCAGATACTTGCTTTGCACGATTGTGTGCCATGACTACATATCACAGGGATCCTTGCTGCTATCTGAAGATTGCTGGGAGTAGCTATAAAAGCAGCATAAGCCCACGTGGAGGGTATCTTCCTCCTGGGCCTGATGCAAGATGGACCTCTCTGTGCAACAGGGAGAGAGAGGTCGCATCCTACCACGTGGAGTCTTACTTCCAACCCGTGGCCTGAGGGGCCTAGCTCTGGTGCTCACTGTCGGACATCCTTTCCAGCACCACTCTGGTCGCCTGCCTGTCGGTGTGTGTGGCATGCTTCACATCGGAAGATCAAGACAGCTGAGTGTCGCTACACGAGTTCCTGTTCAGAAGACATCGGGATGGTCTGGTCGTTCGTGAGAGGGCAAATTGCTTGACCTTTATCCATTCTTTGCCACTGTTACATTGAGATGCTTTGCACAGACATCTTTACTTCAAGAACACCTTACTGCTTTATTTGAACACTGTGCTCAGACACCTTTAGCTTTCTTCACTACAAGGAATCTACTGTTCCCATCACACCCAAACGAATTACAGTTAACAAGCTCCGACTAGCCGGTGAAGAACATCCGATCTGCAACGTAGACTTTATTGCCATTACTTATAGAAAGGCCCCTATATTACTGTTCTCTAGACCCACTCTCCCTTCCTAGGATACTGTGTAGGCTGGCCAGGTTCCATCGTCTATAGTGTGGCAGTATATGCAGTTAACTGAAACATTACATCTAAAGAAAGTGTACATATATGTATATAGTGTTGTCTTTGTTAACATTTTGTGTTGTGCCTTTCGGAGGAATTTTTTTGCTGAGTTGGCGCTGTTGCCTAGAACTCAGCAGATTTATTGCCTCCTCTTGTGACAACTTCCCCTTTGATTGGTTCAAGTAAAATATTCATATAATATAAATAAATTAGGATGTTTGATTATTACCACACAGTGATACAAGGATGTCTAAACCCAGAGTGTCAAGTGGGTTGGAAAGTTCACCAGGTCATGGCCGTGCAGATGAGTAGGTAATTCTAAACAGTCCTCGGGGGCTGTGCTACATTTGGGGGCTCGTCCGGGATGCTATCTACAGCTGGCCCAAGCCAACCTAGATCGGAGCCACAATCTGCGCAGGAAGCCGTCTCCATAGCTGGGGTTGCTTGGGGTAGAAGTTATGGGACCCCAACCGGCAGAAGCACCGTTCTGGTGATCTCGGGAAATGAGCACACCGAGAGGGAGATCAGGAGGTGGTTGAGAACTCTGGCACCAGGACACCGGGCCTACCTGGTGGAGACTGAAGCCTTAGAGGAGTTATATCAAGTCAGGGCACTGAAAGAATGATAGGAAGAGGTGCCAGTGTGCTTTCAGGTGGAAGAGATCTGTCTGGCGGAAGAAGTGACTGCAAGGGTGTTCCCACTCAAATTCGAGAGAGGACAGGCCGAGAAGCAACCCTTGGCAAAAACTCACAAGAAAAGCCCTCTACTTGTGGGAGCTGACTCACAAGGGGCCAGTGCGCCTCATCTCTCTTTCTACACAGATATGAGTCGCTTAGTCTGGTTAAAAACGGTCCTGGGAATGCTAATCAGCGTTATCGAAGACTTCGATTTTTTTCAGGACAATTTCCGACGCCCGTGGGAGAAGACGAGTTTGAAACATGGATGAGCCAGGCTTTACAGGCTATGGAAGAGTGGAGTGTTTCAGAGGCTGTGAAATGAAAACGGCTTAGTGAGAGCCTTTGAGGCTCAGCGGCTGATGAAATTCGTAACCTGAGGATGGGTGAGAGAACTTGTGTTGCCATGGACTACATCAATGCCTTGTGTGCTGTTTTCGGAAGAGTTGAAACTACTGCTGATTTGATGTATAAATTCAACTACACTCACCAGCAGAGGGGGGAGAGCCTGTCCGAATACATCTCCCAGGTAGACCAGGTGCTACATTAAATCATCATTAAGAAGGGCCTTGACCCTAAAGATTTTGACCAGGCCCGTCTGGATCGGGTTCTGCCAGGGGCCCAGCCCAATCATCCTATTGTGTTGAAATTATTGCTGAAAAGAACCCAGGTGGTACCTACCTATCCTGATTTGACAGGGGACGTTCGAGAGGAAGAGGCTTTGTTGGAAGAGAAAAGTGAACGATCAAGAGATTTGAATTCTTCTACTGAGAACAAAGAGAAAGTGGTGGCCCGCGCCTTCCACGCAGAGATGGAGTTCTCTGATGATGATAGTGGGACTGAGTCTGAACCAAATGGACCAGCCCTCCCTGATATCCATAAACCAGTTGAGGAACTCGGGCCAACCGAACTGATGGCCCAGGTGGCTCAAGCTCAAACTCATATGTATCATGCTTTGATGCGAGTGATGGAGACCCAAGCGAAAGTCTTGGGTCTTGGGTCTCTCTACTGCCAGCAGCACTGCCTTGTCCCTGAATCTAAAGATGCCACCAGTTGCCTGACAGTCCAACCTGTATCTGCCAATAGCCAGAGTGTACCACCAGTTTACCAGGAGTTCCTGGATGTCTTTGACAATAGAAAAGCTGATGTTCTACCACCACATTGGCCATATGACTGTCCTATTGAATTACTCCCAGGGGCCGAAATCCCATTTGGACACATATTTCCCCTCTCTGAGATTACAATCTCGTTCGCATCCAAGAGGGTAACGAATGGCAGACAGCATTACCATACTTGGCGCTTGCAGTTCACCCAGCTGTGTTATAAAAGCAAATTAATATTCGCTTTTCTAACACTGAATGGCCTCTCCGCCAATCAGGACTGTTACCTGTCACCTGATTTGCTGAAACGACAGGCGATGTGATTGGACGCCTATCATAGGCGTCCAATCATAGGAGAGGATGGGAGAAGAGGACAGGAGAAGAATACATCGAGGACATGAAGGAGCATGGAGGACACCACCCGTTGCCGCCACTCACTGCCCCACCGAGACAGGGTATGTGCCGGGCAGACGGCAGGCGGGGGGGCACAGTGGCAGCATTCGATGGGCACAGTGGGAGCATTTGATGGCACAGTGGCAGCATTTTATGGGGCACAGTGGGAGCATTTGATGGCACAGTGGCAGCGTTTGATGGCACAGTGGCAGCGTTTGTCAGTCACAGTAGCTGTGTTTGATGGGCAAAGCGGCAGCAATTGATGGGCACAGTGGCTGCGTTTGGTCACAGTGGCTGCGTTTCATGGGCACAGTGGCTGCATTTGACGGGCACAGTGGTGGCAATTGTTGATGGGCACAGTGGCTGCGTTTGATGATACAGTGGCTGTGTTTGATGGTACAGTGGCTGTGTTTGATGGCACAGTTCTGCGTTTGATGGACACAGTGAGGCTGCAATTGATGTTTTTTTTTTTTCCATAATTTTTCAGTTTGTTTGCGCCCCCCCAAAAAAATTGGAGCACCAGCCGCCACTGGATCAAGCATTGCGACTTCAACCTGGCTTCCTTCTTGCGCTGGGTCAGTGAATGAGAGAATGACAACCTACATATTAGTCTCAGTATAGTTTTCCAGGAAAAAAAATCTGTATGTGTCATAACAAATTGTCATCTCACTGCCGCAGTGGATACAAATAATAGGGTTCCCATATTTTAAAACACATGTTTGTGCAGTTTTAAAAGGGGGAATGATCACTATGCTGCTTACTGTGGAGTACACAATAATTCTGTAGGTGTTCCTACCTCAGTTTGATGGCCATAATCTGAGTTTGTTCCTTTTTATTATGTGTATACCTTTGACAAGAAAACAACATGCCATATAATATAATTGGCTGAGAAAATACAATTATCATGCATGAGCATTCATATGACAATAGCATTGTAATTGATTGTGGCTGGCTTTGTAATGATTATGTTTGGAATGACTGCAAATCAACAATAAAAAACAAAAAAGGGATTAAACAAATAATACAAAAGCAAATACTCTGCTATTTCTAATAGCAAAGCTGTTTAAAGTGGTAGTAAAGTAAACAAAAAAAAGGGGGGGTCCCCCTTGTAGGTTTAAGCCATAATCTGCTAGTATGCACTGCATACTAGCACATTATGTTAGACTTACCTCTAGAATGGATCCCTCCAGCGGCGCCCTGTCACCACTGTCAAGGGTTCTATCTTCACCCGGTCTTCTTCCAGGTTCGCAAGCTCCGGTCTTCTGATTGACCAGTGCCGCAATAACTTCACTGGGCACGGCACAGAGCTCTGCCGTAACTTCAGAGTGCATGCGCTGGTGGCGTCACCGGCTGCTGATCGCTGGAATATCTCCTAAATGGAGCGTGTTTAGGAGCTATTCATTTTACCTACAGGTAAGCTTAATTATAAGCTTAACTGTAGGTAAAAAGGGCACAAAAGGGTTTACTACCACTTTAAGTTTCTAGATTTGGCCCCAGATCAATTTCGGTGGCTAGGGAGCCCTTAAAGTGAAAGTAAACTCCCTTGTATTATTTTTACGTATAGGTAAGCCTATAATAAGGCTTAAATATAGGTAAAATAAATCTCCTAAACGTGCCATACCCGTGCCGTTCTTTCAGAGCTGTGCCGTAAACAGAGACTCCCACACACATGTTATACATGCTAGCACATTATGACCTAAACTGCCTGGCCGGGGGCCCCGATTTTTTAATTATTTTTTTATGCAATTTACTACAGCTTTAATACAAAAATTAGCTAGCCTCTAAAACTAAATGTCCAGACCGATTTGTGGTTTGCTGTCCCTTCTTTACAATCTTCAGAGGTCAGTTGGAGTCAAGCTGTGTCCGAACCTACCTCCACTATTAAGTTATCCTAACGGATGTAAGTAAAGCAGTTTTTCATCTCTGGTGGAAATGTTTTTTGTTCCTGATTCAGACCTGCTCAGTCATGACATGCTAGGAAGTATACCCTATAAAGTCCCTGCCAAGAAGCCTGTAATTTACCTGACTTGGTAGGCTTGAGGGCAAGAACTTTCTGCCCTACAGCCAAGGTGCGATTCCAGGCGGTACGATCATACCACCGCTTCTGCCACCCCTATGCGGTCTGAAGATTCAACCCATACGGTGTCCGTAAGTTCCTTCAGCTGGTCCCTGAGCGCTAGTATGTACCCTACCACAGAGGTCTCTTCAGCCCCTACACCTCCTTCCCAGTGGGCTCTAAGTAGATCTAGTGGCCCCCTCACCCGTCTCCCATACAATAACATAAATGGGGAGAACCCGTAGATTCCTGCGGCACTTCCCTGTAAGTGAACAGGAGGTGCAGCAAAAATTTCTCCTAATCCTGGTGAGAAGTTGGGAAACGTCCCCAGTGATTGCTTCAGCATTCCATTGAACCGCTCACAAAGTCCGTTAGTCTTGGGCTGGTAGGGAGAGCTTTGTATAGGCTTAATTCCACAGAGCTTCCACAACTGCCAGGTTAGGGCCGCAGTAAAAAAAATCCCTTGGTTTGAGATAATCTCCTGAGGGAAACCCACCCTGGCAGAGATCCAGAGCAGGGCTTCCACTACTATCTCTGCAGGGATGTTTGTCAGATGAACTGCCTCCGGGTAACGAGTAGCATAATCCACCACCGTCAAGATATATCTCTTCCCAGAAGGACTGGGTCGGGGTAGCGGTCCTACCAGGTCTACGGCTATCCAGCTAAAGGGCTCAGCTATGATCGGTAGGGGCTACAAAGGAGCTTTAGATTGGTCGCCTAGGTACTACAATACTGTCTAATAACCCTGGTTATCCCTGGCCAGAAGAATAGCTAGAGTCAAACTATGAACGGTTTTGGTCACTCCAAAGTGACCAGCTAGGGGAATGTCATGTCCCATGCTAAGCATGTCACGCCGATACTTCTGCAGCACGACCAGCTGTCTCTTGGGCACTGCATAAGATCCCTTCCCTTCGGTCACCTGATAAAGTAATTCCCGATCCCACTCTATCCGTTCCCTCTCTATCTGTTCCCTTTCTAATCCCCCGGGGTCCATCCCTGCTTTCTCTCGGTAACTAGCTAACGTCGGGTCAGATAGTAGTTCCCGGATAAAGTCAGTCGGGGTAGCCCAGGTAAAGGGTGGTACAGTCTGGTCGGGGTTAGGGAAGTTAGGCCTCACCTGGGTCTCATCATCGAGTGCCTCCTCCACTTGCCTTGCTTGCTCCTGGGTGGTCACATGGAAGACATCTGGGGAAAAATCCAAATGGAAAGATGAAGAAAGATGTTCCAAATCATTTCCAAGTAGAACATCTGCGGGTAAATCTCTCATAACTCCAACGTCCACATCTCTGTACCACGAGCCCCAATCCATATGCACTTGGGCGGCAGGGATGCATAAAACTTTGCCTTTAGCCACACAGACAGCTATGGACCTCCCGGTTTTCGCAGTCGTTGTAACCATCCTGGGTTGCATCAAAGTAATAGTAGCTCCGCTATCCCTGAGTCCTTGGGCGGGTCACCCATTCACCCATACGGCGCCGGTGATGCCTGCAGTTGTCATCGGCATCAGCTTGTATCGCGTTCACCTCATGGAGTACCCCAAATTCCTCTTCACCCCAGCCAGTTGAGGTAGATGGTGAGGCGGCTTCCAGGTAATGAGCGGCGGTTCCATGAAGTGGCGTTGACATTCCGAGGACAGTTAGCTCATTGGTGTCCCATTTGATTACACCCATAACAGTGAGGCCCGGTCTTCTTTATGGGTATTGCCGGTTGGGCCATTGCCGGGAGGGCGACTGACTGCCGAGCAGATGATGGCTGGATATGGGCAGGTGCTGGCGCGGTCTGGAGATGCTGCGAGGCTCCAGTTGTTGGAATCTTTGGGTATCCATATATTGGTCAGCTAGTTCCGCTGCTTTGTCTACTGTCAAGGGCTTTTGGTCTTGACCTACTGGCAAACTTCACTAGGGAATTGGTTGTAAAACTGTTCCAGTAGAATCAGTAGGGCAGCATCCACTAAGGTAGTCGCCTGACAGCCCGAGAACCATGCATCCACCGATCTGAACATCTGATGAGCTCATTCCGTATAGGGCTGGTCCTCTTTTCATTATAGGCTGCGAAATTTGGACTGATGAGCTTCAGGGGTGAATGCGTATCTTGCCTGCAGCCACTCCTTGACTCGCTCATAGCCTTTTTTGTCTTCCCCACGTATGGCTTCAAAAGCATCCAGTGCTTGACCTGACAGCTTACTGATGAGGATGGTGATCTAGTCAGCTTCATCAAATTCCTGGAGATTGCACTGGGTCATGAAGACATGAAGGTACTGGTCAATTTCCTCCACCTCATGTTGGAAGGGTCGGAAAGCTGCGTAGGAAAGTTTCTTGCAGCTACCCCATTCTGCAACTGCAGTACCCCCCATCTCCTTCTACACCTCAAGCATTTTCAGATGTGTTGTGTCTGCAATTATTTGGGTGATCACCTCTTGGGGGGGGGAGTGGTGCGTATAACGGCAGCTGCCACTGGATCTCTCGCTGGAGCTCAGCCATCCCGGACCCCTCCTTAGCTGGCACACTGCTTCGGTCGCTGGCCTGGTCACTCTCCATCAACTCAATTAGGGTGGCCTTTGACTTGTTGCTGGCATTCTGTCCCCTTGATTCCAGCACATCCTTGAGTGTGCTTCGCTTAAGGCTGGAAAGATCCATCCACCAAGGTCCTGGTATGGTTTGGATGTTCCAGGCACAAGAAAGCATCCCACAACTGCCAACCAATTGTGATGAACTCCGGACACCCTGTTGGGAATTTCCGCCAAGAAGCTGCTTCCCAAGTCCTGGAACACGAGACCAATGGATCTGGCTATAGTAAACCCCAAGAACCAGACAACACCAGTCATGGAGTACACCAGAAATAGGTGTACTATTTATTTTTAGAAACACACTGAATTTATATAGAAAACCATCAGATAAGGGATACTCCCATTATCTCAGACAAAGGTCACCTTAGACATTAGAGCTAATCCTATTATCATGACAATGACCACCTTAGACAGTCCATGCTCCCCCATATGATATACCTTATGCGTAAGAAGCCAAAAGCAATTAGTGACTAGCTCTGTCTGGATAACTTAAGAACACACTAAAACACAAAGTTCTCCAGGGAATTGTTCCCTTGCAGCCCAAAGTCCGTGACAGTAGGGAATGCCTTGGATGCTTATGACTGGAGAATTGGTAGGTGTTAGAGTCCTTTAATTATTCCCCCTCTTTTAGTGATGTGGTGGGTGGAGTTAGTGCCACTTTATATGCCAGCTGTGGGTGGGGCCCAGGGTAATTGGGGTATGGGAACAGGATACCTCTATACCTCTGACCAGCATGATATAGTCCTGTTTACTGAAGGGAGAGCCCTCTGCAGGGCTGAACCACTGGGTATCTAGAGGAGGACACATTGGGGACAGAAAGAAAACCTTGCTGCCCATGACGTCCGTCTAGAAGGTTCTGTGGCTTGTTTTAAGATTGCCTTGGGGCCTATGTGGGGAGCACCCTTTGTGTGAGGGGAAGGTATACTCAATGTGTGGAATATCTGTTATACAGTATGAGACTGGTAACATCTGGGAAGATGACTGCAATAGTTCTGTGATTTAGTGAGTGTTCTGCATTTGAGGGACTGCTGTTCAGGAAGTCATATAATGGAGGAATAGTGCACTTCAGTCTTGTGCTCAGTAATGCCGCGTACACACGAGCGGTCTTTACGGCAGACTTGGTCCGGCGTACTGGATTTCGTCGGACAATTCGATCGTGTGTGGGCTCCAGCGGACTTTATTTGCTTAAAAGTTGGACAGACTTAGATTTGAAACATGTTTTAAATCAATCCGTTGAAATCGAATCCGGTCGAAAAGTCCGCTCGTCTGTATGCTAGTTCGACGGACAAAAAGCTACGCTAGGGCAGCTATTGGCTACTGGCTATGAACTTCCTTGTTTTAGTCCGGTCGTACGTCATCACGTACGAATTCGACGGACTTTGGTGGATTGTGTGTAGGCAAGACCGTTCATTCAGAAAGTCCGTCGTAAAGTATGTCGAAAAGTCCGCCGGGCAAAGTCTGCCGTAAAGTCCGCTCGTGTGTATGCGGCATTAGTCATATTAGGGGATGCTAAGCTGTAAAGTGAATGTATTTATATGAGATATACTGAACCAGCAACTGAGTTTTGCTGTAAAGCATTTAAAATGCAACCAGATTGGGCATTCTTTTATTCCAGGTAGCAGGCCTTTGGCTGGGAATATGGAGGAGGTGGGCGACAGGCCAGGAGACTGGTACACAATATGGTGGAGTTATTCTTATAATGTAAGGTGGTGACTCCCATTCAAGAAAAAGCAGGGCAACTCCAGAGACAGCATGGCACGAATAACCGCCCAATAAGAGACCCTTACAGACGATTCACAGTCACAGGTGGATAGCTCAGATGGGTTTGGACTAGTATCCGAACATGCCTGAGCTCATCTATGCTCCAGACAAATCTTTGTATTTTGTTTTGAATAAAATGAATAAGAGCTTTTTATAAGAGCTAATTAGAGCTTTTTCAGTTATAATTGCCATCTATGTCCCTATTTGGGAGATTTCCCCTCATTTCCTGTAAAGAGAATAATGGGAATCTTTCCAATGAAACACAAGAGCTTATTTTAGCGGAGAGGGGAAAGATTAGAACCTTAGACAATGTTTTTATTGCTTTCCTGCCCTAATGACATTATTCTTCATATGTTAGTGCCTGCTTGTTATTCTGACCTGCTGGGTTTGAAGAAGTTTACACATCAGAAAAGCAGAAGTCCTCATTTGTATTCTGGCTCTGGGCCAGTAATTTCAAATATTGAAGCCAGAAGGTCAACATTGCAACTAGGCATATGCCAATTTGAACATCAGCATGGGCAGCCTCCATAAAGGCAAGTTTTTCTTCATTTTAAAGCCAGAGAGGACACGTGACCCTGAAGAAAATACAGTTGGTGGTCCAGTTGACAAAAACTAGTTTGCCATCTCCATACAGATCCCATGGGGCAGCTCAGGAAAGAGCATTGCAGAATCCATGACACAAGCGTTAGAACACATGAGCATTCCTAATATGCCTATGCCTATTATGCTGTAATGCGGAACAGAGGTGGAAAGTAGTAGTCCATAAGCTCAAATTAATGCCATGGCTCACATATTAGTGCACTTACAAACTTTTCTTGGTTTGAGATTCCTTTCTAAACAACAATGTTCACCAACTAGAGTCTTCCACAGAAGCCTTTTATTGAATAAGACTGAATTACTTCTTCGTCCTCATAAACCATTACAGAGGTGGACTATTCTCCAAGTATAGACATCACATATTATACCAAAGAAAACACAACTCTAAACACTTCCCCAATGTGATTGGTTTACTAAGAATAAAGACTATTCACTTAGCAAATGTAATGTTCATTGAGATTATTAAATAAAATGAATCTTTAAACAGCCATTCATGTGCTAGCAAAACTCCTGTTTTTACTTTCTCTTACATACAATTGCATAATTAAAGTGAACAAGCTTTACCTTAGTTACTGTTATTTACTTTTCAAAGTGAACATGTAAACAGCCTCTACTCCAATATAAAACCTATAATTTAATGTATCTGATTATATCTGCAGTATTTCATTTCACTTACTGCATACCTACCGTATATAACAACTTTACAGAAACCCCCTTCATTTGGCTATGCTTTTATGTCTCAAGCCCTAATTCGCATTTCTTGAGCATACAGGAGTTCTGCAGATTGTGAAATAAGGGTTTGTATACAGTAGCATGATTTTAACTTTGCACTTAAGTTCAATCAGGGATTTCAACATAACGTTCCTCCATGAATGGTGGGCTACTGGTTTCTTTCACTCCCACATCTTGTTTTTGTTGTAAAAGCTACATTTTTAGAAAAGTAACAGTGTAAAATGATACAGAGCTTCTATAAAGGTTAGATTTCAGTTGTTAAGAATTCCAAAATATACATCCAAGTATACCAATGGAGATATAACCCCCCCCCCCCCCCCTGTTGTCAAGCTGTGCAGTTAAATAGCAATTCCAGGAAATAAAGAAAGTAAGTGAAATGCAATACGTGACATTTTGCAGCTAAGTTATTCAGAAAGTCCACTTGATTTATTATCTAATAAAAGAAAATGCAGTAGGATTTACTAAGCTTCTCAAAGGGCATCTGGGTAGCTTCTTCCCTAAGTTGTGTCTCTAATGTTACAATGGTAAAGTGTAGCAGGCTAAGAATGGGCTACTGGAACCACAAATGCCCCGGAAGATGTTATCTTTGATGAAACGCACGGGGCGGAGCCTGCTGTGACATCATCACGTTCCACTGGAAGTGAGCTGAACATATGGTATATTTGGATGTTCTATTGATTTTAACAGCAGTGTCTTGTTTTACACTATTGCAAGTGTAATTTTATTAAAGTTTTATGGTTTTCACACTATGTCCAGCATATAATTCTCTATTTGGGTACTTGCTTGCATGCATGAGCTTCTTACGTGGTGGAAACAGCAGAGACATTCCGTGGCATTCAGAGATCATTTCCAGAGAGGGAGAATCCTGGAGAACGTGTATGAAGACCTGTATGGGTTTTTTCCTCAATCTTGATATGACTCTTTATAATATGAGAGTCAAATCCATCTGGTAAGTATTTATTAGCCCTTGTTCACACTGCTGTGGATTCAAAGTCACGCAACTTTGAATCCGACATCCCTACGCGGCTTCATCGTGACTTGCTTACGACTTCTTTAACAGAAGTCAAGCAAGTCATGTTGAAGTTGCCCCAAAGTAGAAGAGGAACCTTTTTCTTTTTCTTTCTGCCATTAATGGAGCGCGACTTTGAACTCTCAAATCACATGACAAGTCGCGGCAGTTTGAACCGGGGCTTAGTCCCTCTTTGCTGGTGGCGGATCACAATTAAAGAGGTTTTTTGAGAATTTGTTTTTCCTTTTCTGCAACAACTTCACACTGACTTTTTATATTGGACATTTGTTTTCTTATTTTTTTCAGTAAGTCATTAGTAGGGATGAGCCGAACACTCCCCGGTTTGGTTTGCACCAGAACCTGCGAACGGACCGAAAATTCACACGAACGTTAGAACCCCATTGACATCTATGTGGCTTGAACGTTTGAAATCAAAAGTGCTCATTTTAAACGCTAATTTGCATGGTATTGTCCTAAAAAGGGTTTGGGGACCCGGGTCCTGCCCCAGGGGACATGTAGCAATGCAAAAAAAACTTTTAAAAACGGGTGTTTTTTTCGGGAGCAGTGATTTTAATAATGCTTAAAGTAAAAAAAAAAAGTGAAATATTCCTTTAAATATCGTACCTGGGGGTGTCTATAGTATGCCTGTAAAGTGGCGCATGTTTCCTGTGCTTGGAACAGTCCCTGCACAAAATGTCATTTTTAAAGGAAAAAAAGTCATTTAAAACTGCTTGCGGCTTTAATGTAATGTCGGGTCCTGGCAATATGGATGAAAATCGGTGAGACAAATGGCATGGGTACCCCCCAGTCCATTACCAGGCCCTTTGGGTCTTGTATGGATATTAAGGGGAACCCCGCACCCAAATTAAAAAAGGAAACCGCAGTATACAGGCTCTGTACTCTGAACAGCAGTATACAGGCGGTGCAAACAAGACAGGGACTGTAGGTTTGTTGTTAAGTAGAATCTGTTTGTAATTTTGAACTCGTACATTTTTAACGTGTTTAGCTGCAGCAAAAAAATCTATTTTAAGCTTTTTGGAAAACATAGGGAAGGGTTATCACCCCTGTGACATTTGTTTTGCTATCTGTGCTCCTCTTCAGAAGATTACACCTCATTTTTTGTCCCAATGACAAATGTTTTTTGAAAATTTGGGTTTTTTTGTGAAACAAGGATTGGTGATAAAGCATCAGTGGAAAGGAGCCACATTTTTCCCATATCAACTCTTTCCCTACCTAGGGGTAGATTTCATCTCACTTCCTGTTGTCTCCTTCAGTTTGCAAGTAGGAGTCGTTTGTAAGTTGGATGTTTGAAAGTAGGGGCCTGCCCTATATACTCAGCAGAAATTTGGGCCTTAGGTGTTGTTGTGGCCACAACACTGTAAGCCCTCACAGGGCCCTTCTGTGAAATATTAGATCAAGAATTGTGATTACACAACAGGGGCAGAAAAATTGAGCCTTTGGTGGTGGTGGTGATGCTGGTGTCACAACACTGTAAGTCCTCACTCCCTCTTGGTGGGGGCAGAAACGGGCCCTGCTGTGAAATATTAGATCAAGTATTGTAATTACATGCTCCTGTTGAACAGGGGCTGAAAAATTAGGCACTGGTGCTGGTGCTGGTGCCACAACACTGCAACCCCTCACAGATACTCTAGTTGGAATGCATAAACGAGCCCTGCTGCAAAGTATTGCATCAAAAATTGTAATTACATGCCCCTGTTAAACAGGGGCTGAAAAATTAGGTCTTAGGCACTGGTGCTGGTGCCACAACACTGCAATCCCTCACAGATACTCTATTTGGAACGCAGGAATGAGCCCTGCTGCAAAGTATTGCATCAGAAATTGTAATTACTCGCCCCTGTTAAACAGGGGCTGAAAAATTGGGCCTTAGGCACTGGTGGCGGCGCCCAGAACCAAAAATGTTCTTACAAGCTATCAGCGTGCTCATTGAGGAGGAAGAGGATAATTACTCAGGATAGTCACTCAGCATCAGCATAGGCAGTCTTTGAAGGGATCTGAGATTTCAAAAAAAATGATTCGGTTACATCAGCATCAGGTGCTTGGTAGCTGGTGGTGATCCAAGACTGATTAATTTTTATTAAGGTCAGTCGATCGACCGAGTCGGTGGACAGACACACCCTGTGATCGGTTACAAAGCCTCCAGCAGCACTGAATGTGCGTTCCGAAAGAACACTGGATGCAGGACAGGCCAGTAGCTCAATTGCATACTGTGCAAGCTCTGGCCAGTGATCCATCCTCAAGACCCAGTAACCCAGAGGATTTTCAGTGGGAAAGGTGTCCAAGTCAGATCTTGCCCCTAGGTATTCCTTCACCATGTAAAACAGACGCTGGCGATGGTTGCTGGAACCGATCATTCCTTGGGGCTGTGGACTAAAAAATTGTCTGAACGCATCAGTCAGACGGCCACCTTCTCCACCGCTCCTTCTTTGACTGACCAAAGCCTCAGCAACACGTTGTCCAGAAACAGGAGTTTGTAACCTCCCAGTCTCTGGGAACGCATTGCACAGGCCTTTCTGCAAGGCCTCCCGAAGATGTTTTATCTTCTACTCCCTCTGCGACGGCAAGATAAGGTCCGAAACCTTACCCTTGTAACGTGGATCAAGGAGGGTTGCCAGCCAGTATTGGTCCTTCTACTTGATACCACGAATACAAGGATCCTTACGCAGGCTTTGCAGGATCAGGGAGGCCATGCAGCGTAGGTTTGCTGAGGCATTCGGTCCGGAGTCCTCTGGGCCACTAAGGACGACATGGTCCGCAGCCACCTCCTCCCAGCCACGTACAAGTCCATGTGTTTCTTGGGACTGATCCCTTAAAGACTGCTGCTGATGCTGAGTGCCAGGCTCCACCTCCATACTGACACAATCCTCCTCCTCTTCCTCCTCATCCTCTTCCTGTGTGATCGGCAGGCACGCAGGAACACTGTCTGGATAAAGGGGGCCTTAAGAGCTAAGGAAGTCTTCCTCCTTCTGCCTCTGTTCTGCCTCAAGTGCCCTGTCCATTATTCCACGCAGCGTGTGCTCCAACAGGTGGACAAGAGGTACAGTGTCACTGATGCATGCACTGTCACTGCTCACCATCCTCGTGGCCTCCTCAAATGGTGACAGGACAGTGCATGCATCCCTGATCATGGCCCACTAGCGTGGGGAAAAAAAAACAAGCTCCCCTGACCCTGTCCTGGTGCCATAGTCGTACAGGTACTCATTGATGGCCCTCTGCTGCATGTGCAGCCGCTGCAGCATGGCCAACGTTGAGTTCCACCTGGTGGGCATGTCACAGATTAGGCGGTTCTTGGGTAGGTTAAACTCCTTTTGGAGGTCTGCCAGTCGAGCACTGGCATTATATGACCGGCGGAAATGCACACAGACTTTCCTGGCCTTCCTCAGGACATCCTGTAAGCCCGGGTACCTGCCCAAGAACCACTGCACCACCAAGTTAAAGACGTGAGCCAAACAGGGCACATGGGTCATTTGTCCCTGTCGGAGGGCAGAGAGGAGGTTGGTGCCATTGTCGCAAACCACCATTCCTGCCTTAAGTTGGTGTGGCGTCAACCACCTCTGAACCTGCCCCTGCAGAGCTGACAGAACCTCTGCCCCAGTGTGGCTCCTGTCCACCAAGCACACCAGCTCAACCACCGCATGGCATCTTTTGGCCTGCATACTTGCGTAGCCCCTTGAACGGCTACGGAGCACAGCTGGTTCCGAGGACAAAGCACAGGAAGAGGCCATGGAGCAGTGGTTCTCAACTCCGGTCCTCAGGACCCACTAACAGG
This sequence comes from Lithobates clamitans, assembly GCA_037952925.1. Lineage (NCBI taxonomy): Eukaryota > Metazoa > Chordata > Amphibia > Anura > Ranidae > Lithobates > Lithobates clamitans. Next base: position 1,253,023 of record JBBGZY010001335.1, on the reverse strand, counting down.
CCAGGTTTGCAAGATAACTGAAATACATCACAGGTGATATCATTTGCTGCTGAGTGATTGCAGTATTCTAGTCTGCATCTCCCCAAGGTAATACATAAAACCTGGCCTGTTGGTGGGTCCTGAGGACTGGAGTTGAGAACCACTGCCATGGAGGAAGAAGAAGAGGAGGGGGTGGAGGAGAGAGGTGTGTCACAATCATTAGTAGTGGCATTTTGGAGGTGTGGTGGCGGAATAACCTGCAACACTACTGCACCTTGTCCTGCATCCTTCCCAGCTGCCAGTAGAGTCACCCAATGCGCGGTGAAACTTAGGTAACGTCCCTGTCCATGCCTGCTGGACCATGATTCAGCGGTAATATGCACCTTACCACTGACCACCCTGTCCAGCGAGGCCTGGACATTGCTTTCCACATGCCGGTAGAGAGTCGGTGTCACCTTCTGTGAGAAAAAGTGGCATTTGGGTACCTGCCACTGAGGAACCGCACATTCCACAAACTCACGGAAGGGGGCAGAGTCTACCAACTGAAAAGGCAGCAGTTGAAGTGCTAGCAATTTTGCAAAGCTAGCATTCAACCGCTGGGCATGTTGATGGCTGGGAGCGAACTTCTTTTGGCGGTGCAGCAGCTGGGGCAGGGAAATTTGTCTGGTACAATCTGATGTCGGTGTACCGAAAGCAGATTGCCCACAAGTACTTGGTTGTGACACACCTAATTCTACACCTTCATTCCTCTCAGTGCAGGTCTCAGAGAGGACTGAAGGTATAGTGGGGTTGGAGATCTCAGCTGATGAGGAGCAAGGAGAGGTCCTCTTTGTTCTTTGGTGTGGATCTTTTAGATACGCTTGCCAACGAACTGCATGGCAGGTCAACATATGTCTGGTCAAGCATGTGGTGCCCAAGCGGGAGATGTTTTGGCCACGCGAGATACGCTTGAGACATATGTTGCAAATAGCAGCGGTGCGATCTGATGCATTCGTTTCAAAAAAGGCCCACACCAAAGAACTTTTGGAATAACGCGCAGAGACAGCAGCGCCCTGCACATGCGGAGCTTTGGGGTGTGATGCATGCAGTGTCCTGCCCTTAGGCTGGCCCCTGGAGGGCATCCTGCCTCGTTGGTGATGTGCCTCCTCCTCCTCTCTCCTATCAGGTACCCACGTTGAGTCAGTGACCTCATCATCCCCTCCCTCCTCATCACTGGAGCAAACCTGGCAAAATGCTGCAGCAGGGGGAGCATGACTGCCAGATTGCTGTCGTTCTTGGGCACCCCCTCTGTCCGTGCTCACGTTACTGCCTTCATCTAGCTCAGTATCATCATCAGAGCCTTCTAAACGCTGGGCATCCTCCTGGAGCATGTACCCAACACTGTGGTCAAACAGTCCTCTCAGGAGGACATGGTGGGGCTAGGGAAGGAGTCACTGATGCCATTGAGCCAAGGGAAGAGGCCGCATTGGCAGCGGCTTTGCCAGACAAAGTACCCTGAGCATGGGTATCAGGGACTAATCCGCAGGAGAACTAACATCTATGGCCAGCAGAATCCTGTATCAATTAACACAAATTCTCCAGCACTAATGCAAACACCTGCACGCCTAATCACACACACCACGTGAGAGACTCCAGGCACCAAGCATACTATTTAAAGCATGTTGCAGCAGTCACCAACTGCTGCATGATCTTCAGCTTCCTGTGTATTCCTCAGTTCCTGTTCCTGTTGGATTATCTGCTAAACAACCCGGCTTGTCTTGACCTATCTGATCTGTACTTACCCCGGCTTGACCCTTGGCTCGTTCCTGTTACTCCGCTCTGATCTGCTGCACCGTGTATGACCCCTGGCTTGTTTTATGGACTTGCTACTGTTTGATCTGCTGCACTGTGTATGACCCCTGGCTTGTTTTATGGACTTTGCTACTGTTTGATCTGCTGCACCGTGTATGACCCCTGGCTTGTTCTATAGACTTTGCTACTGTTTGCTGTCCTGTGTATGAACCCCGGCCTGGCTCCTGACACTGCTCCTGGTACTTCCTGCTGTACGATCTCATCTGGTACTTCCGAGGTACCCCTGCCTAGCAGTCTACCCTGCTCGTCAGCTGCCCACCAGTGGACTTCTCTGCTTCATCTCAGCTTGCCGCAGCCAGCAACCCCTGCCGCTTTGAGTATAGCTCCCCCTGTACCACCTCCAGGGGGCGCTCTGCACTTAGTCGCAAGGGAAGCTCTCCCAGCACTTCAGCCTCCGATCAGGTACGTGATAGTATCATGCAGCCAGTAACGTCAGAGGCTGACGGAGGTGCTTCCCTGCTCAAGACTCTGTGCCAGCAAGTCGCTACGCTGACCCAAGCAGTGACAAATCTACAGGGACATTATTCCCAGTTGGAGATTCACCTTCAGAACCAAGCAATGTCTCCTATGATGATTCCACCCCCTGAACCAAGGGTACCTACTCCGGAGCGCTTCTCTGGTGACCGAGGGAAGTTCCGAGCATTCAAGGACACCTGTTTACTTTACCTGGCCCTCCAACCAAGAACCTTTTCCATAGAAACTGTTAAAGTGGGATTTGTTATTTCCCTGCTGTCCAATGAACCCCAGTCCTGGGCTCATCAGTTACTAGAGCAAAAGGATCCCGCTATTAATTCAGTGAACTTGTTCTTTGAAGCTATGTCCAGATTATATGATGATCCACAACGTATGGCTACTGCTGAGGCCGCCCTTCATGCCTTGCGGCAAGGGCAGCGCCCTGTAGAGGATTATATCGTGGACTTTCGCACCTGGGCTGCCGACACGGGGTGGAATGAGGCCGCTCTCAGATTCAAATTCCGGCTCGGCTTATCTGAACTTGTCAAAGATGAACTTGCACGAGTAGAGTCCCCAACCACTTTAGAAGGACTCACCCAGCTAGTCGTCCAAATTGATAGGCGCCTGCGGGAGCGACGGTCTGAACGATGTGCACGATCCTTCCGGCCTTCTTGGATGACGCCCACAGTTCCAGCTGTTCCTGCACCCGTCACTCCATTCACGTCCAACAAAGGGCCTATGCAAATTGGCGCAGTTCGCTCTGCTCTGACCCCTAACGAGAAACTTCATCGCCGGCAAGCTAACCTATGTTTCTATTGCGGAGAACCCGGACATATCCTTCTCAACTGCCCAATAAGGCCCAGTAGATCTCCTTTCCGCAACTCTACTAGCCTCCAAGTCCCGAAACCTTCTCCAAATCATCTTGTTCTCCATATCGCATTACAGTTGGCAAGAGGAGAGGTCAGACTTCCAGCAATAATCGACTCCGGGGCTTGCAGTTGCTTTTTGGACATTTCCCTGGCTAAAGACTTTCAGATTCCACTTCGGAGGAAGGAACATAAACTTAAAATTCACTTGGCTGACGGTTCAACACCGCAGTTTGGGCCTGTTACTCAAGAGACTTTGCCTATTCTCACCATGATTGACCCAGGCCATCAAGAATTTCTTTGTTTTGATGTTATTTGTTCTCCTATGTTCCCTGTAATTTTGGGACTCCCTTGGCTACGGGCACACAACCCCCAGATAGACTGGAACACAGGGAATATCACTTTCAAGTCAACTTATTGCCACCAGCATTGTATCATACCTGAACCTGTAGCACCTTCCAGTTGCCTTACCGTCCAGCCAGTTTCCAATTCTAGCCAAGACGTCCCTCCAGTTTACCATGACTTTTTAGATGTCTTCGATAAGAAAAAAGCGGACACTTTGCCACCTCATCGTTCTTACGATTGTCCAATCGAGTTGCTGCCTGGTGCAGAGATCCCCTTTGGTCGAATATTTCCACTTTCAGAGACTGAGCTTGAGACTTTACGTCAATATATTGACGAGAACTTAGAAAAAGGATTCATCCGCCCATCATCATCCCCAGCTGGTGCCGGAATATTCTTTGTGGAGAAGAAAGACCATTCCCTCAGGCCTTGTGTGGACTACAGGGAACTTAACAAAATCACGGTCAAAAATCGTTATCCTCTCCCCCTGGTTCCCGAGCTTTTTCAGAGATTCCGTTCTGCCCAAGTCTTTACTAAGTTGGACTTACGAGGCGCCTACAACCTTGTGCGCATCAGAAAGGGGGATGAGTGGAAGACCGCCTTCAGAACTCGTTTTGGGCATTTTGAATACCGTGTTATGCCTTTTGGACTATGTAATGCCCCAGCGACCTTTCAACATTTTGTAAACAACATCTTTAGAGAATTCCTGGATCATTTCTTGATCGTATATTTGGATGACATCCTCATCTTCTCTGACAGTCTGGAGTTACATAGAACCCACGTCCGGAAGGTATTATCTACATTGAGAGAACACAAGCTCTATGCAAAAGCAGAAAAGTGTCAATTTGAACAGGCATCCATACAGTTCCTGGGCTTAATTATTTCTACATCGGGTATAGCTATGGACCCTCAGAAAGTATCTGCTATTCTGGAGTGGTCAGCCCCTACCAACAAGAAAGGTATCCAAAGATTTGTGGGGTTCGCTAATTTTTATCGGAGATTTGTTAAAAACTTTTCTGGTATTATTGCCCCCATTACCCAGCTCACTCGCCAACATACCCGTTTCCAGTGGTCCCAGGAAGCCCAAGAAGCTTTTGATAAACTAAAGGCTCTATTCACCTCGGCCCCCATTCTACAACATCCAGATCCAGCCCTGCCCTATGTTTTGGAGGTCGATGCATCAGAAGTCGCCATAGGGGCTATCCTGTCACAACGCCAAGGCCCTAAAGCTTTACTATACCCTGTAGCCTTTTTCTCCCGAAAACTAAGCCAACCGGAAAGGAATTATGATGTGGGGGATCGGGAATTACTGGCAATAAAAGCTGCTCTCGAAGAATGGCGATACCTACTGGAAGGCGCAGCTCATCCCATCATGATATTCACCGACCATAAAAACCTTGAATATCTCAGATCTGCCAAACGACTAAGACCACGGCAGGCCAGATGGGCCTTGTTCTTTTCGAGGTTTAACTTTCACCTTACTTACCGTCCGGGGTCCAAGAATGGGAAAGCGGATGCCCTCTCACGCATGTTTCCAGAAACTCCAGAGACTGTGGCCCCTAGTACCATCTTGACCCCTCAGAATTTCCTTTTAGTTCAACCTGATCTAAGATCAACCCTTGAACAAACCTCTGCTCAATGCCTCGAATCCGAAGGATCTGCATTCAGAAGGCAGGAAGGACTCCTGTGGCATGGGGACAAGATCTTCGTTCCCATGGGAGCCAGGCTTCAGGTCCTCAAGACCTTTCACGAACACCAACTTGCCGGCCATTTCGGGATTCATAAGACTACTGAGCTGATTCAGCGATCCTACTGGTGGCCTAACCTGAAGCAAGATTGTAAGGATTTCATAGGCTCCTGCACAACCTGTGCCAGAAGTAAGGGAAGCTGCACCCAAGCCTGGGGTTTGCTAAGACCACTACCTATCCCGGACCGCCCCTGGAAAATGTTGTCCATGGATTTTATTGTGGAGCTGCCCTCATCTGAAGGCTTTACCACTATTCTGGTGGTGGTCGACCGTTTATCAAAGATGGCCCACTTCCTGCCTCTACTAGGCACACCTTCTGCCATTGATACAGCACATGTCTTTATTAAAGAGATCGTCAGATTGCACGGCTTGCCAGACAGTATTGTATCCGACAGAGGAGTACAATTTACTTCAAGGTTCTGGAGGGCTCTCTGTAAAGCTTTGAACATTGAAATCTGTTTGTCTTCTGCTTATCACCCACAGAGTAATGGCCAGACGGAGAGGACGAATCAGACACTAGAGCAGTACCTCCGCTGTTTTTCTACCTTCTCTCAAGATAACTGGGTAACCTTGCTGCCATGTGCCGAATTCGCCTATAATAATTCGGTACACGCCTCCACCAATCAGTCTCCATTCTGGGCAAACTATGGATTCCACCCATCCTTCTTGCCTTATGTCACTCCAGAAGCAGCGGTACCTGCTGTACAGGACAGATTAACTTTCATTCAAGAAAATTTACAGGTTCTTCAAGAAAACATGAAAAAAGCACAGGAGGACTATAAAAAGCATTATGACAGGAAGAGGAAAGGTAATCCAGTTCTGAAAGTAGGGGACAAAGTTTGGCTCTCCACATTGAATCTTAAATTGTCTTGCCCCTCCCGGAAGCTGGGCCCAAGATTCATCGGTCCATTTGCGATTAAGAGAGAGATTAATCCTGTGGCTTTTGAATTGTCTCTGCCAAGCTCTTACAAGATTCACCCAGTCTTCCACGTCTCGCTGCTTAAGCCAATCAGTACTGGCCCCTTCTCTGGAAGAGAAGATCCTCCTCCACCTCCAATCACAGTGGGTGAAGAAACGGAGTTTGAGGTGGAAATCATCCTGGATTATCGAAAAAGAGGTAGACAAATTCAATATTTAGTGAAGTGGAAGGGTTACCCATCAGAGGAGAGCTCTTGGGAACCCGCAAGTAATGTTCATGCCCCTAGACTGCTACGTGAATTCTTCAGAAGATATCCGGAGAAGCAAGCCCGCCTGGGCATCCGGAGGCTGCCCCTTGGGGGGAGGCACTATCAGGGACTAATCCGCAGGAGAACTAACATCTATGGCCAGCAGAATCCTGTATCAATTAACACAAATTCTCCAGCACTAATGCAAACACCTGCACGCCTAATCACACACACCACGTGAGAGACTCCAGGCACCAAGCATACTATTTAAAGCATGTTGCAGCAGTCACCAACTGCTGCATGATCTTCAGCTTCCTGTGTATTCCTCAGTTCCTGTTCCTGTTGGATTATCTGCTAAACAACCCGGCTTGTCTTGACCTATCTGATCTGTACTTACCCCGGCTTGACCCTTGGCTCGTTCCTGTTACTCCGCTCTGATCTGCTGCACCGTGTATGACCCCTGGCTTGTTTTATGGACTTTGCTACTGTTTGATCTGCTGCACTGTGTATGACCCCTGGCTTGTTTTATGGACTTTGCTACTGTTTGATCTGCTGCACCGTGTATGACCCCTGGCTTGTTCTATAGACTTTGCTACTGTTTGCTGTCCTGTGTATGAACCCCGGCCTGGCTCCTGACACTGCTCCTGGTACTTCCTGCTGTACGATCTCATCTGGTACTTCCGAGGTACCCCTGCCTAGCAGTCTACCCTGCTCGTCAGCTGCCCACCAGTGGACTTCTCTGCTTCATCTCAGCTTGCCGCAGCTAGCAACCCCTGCCGCTTTGAGTATAGCTCCCCCTGTACCACCTCCAGGGGGCGCTCTGCACTTAGTCGCAAGGGAAGCTCTCCCAGCACTTCAGCCTCCGATCAGGTACGTGATAATGGGTGAGAGAGGATGAGGAGGATGAGGACGGCTTGGTCATCCACTCGACCAAGTCTTCCGCATGTTTCGGCTCAACACGGCCAGCTGCCGAAAAAAAGGCCAAGCGTGTCCCACGGTCACGTGCTGATAAGGATGCACCGTCTCCACGACCAGCACTGTTGCCTTTAGACACAGAGCCTGCTTGCCCTCTTTTATTGGCTTGTGACTGTCTGCCTCTCCTTGTTGGCCTTCCAGACATACTAATGGCCTGTAGCTGCACTAAGCTGGGATATATATATATATATATATATACTGATACTGCAGCTAGCAAAATCAACTGCCTGCCTGTAGTATGAGAACACCACCAACCTTCTACAGGTAGCTTTAGCTGAACAATGTGCAGAGCTCGCAAAAAAATAACTTGTAGCTTATTTAGCTGCCTGCGGTAGTGATAGGATCAGGAAAACACAACCAACCTCCTACAGGTAGCTTTAGCTGAACACTGTGCAGAGCTCGCAAAAAACTAACTTGTAGCTTATTTAGCTGCCTGCGGTAGTGATAGGATCAGGAAAACACCACCAACCTTCTACAGGTAGCTTTAGGTGAACACTGTGCAGAGCTTGCAAAAATATAACTTGTAGCTTATTTAGCTGCCTGCGGTAGTGATAGGATCAGAAAAACACCACCAACCTTCTACAGGTAGCTTTAGCTGAACACTGTGCAGAGCTCACACTACACTAACTTGTAGTTTTAGCTGAACACTGCGCAGAGCTCGCAAAAAACTAACATGTAGCTTATTTAGCTGCCTGCAGTAGTGATAGGATCTGGAAAACACCACCAACCTTCTACAGGTAGCTTTAGGTGAACACTGTGCAGAGCTTTCAAAAAACTAACTTGTCGTTTTAGCTGAACACTGCTCAGAGGACGCACTACACTAACTTGTAGCTTTAGCTGAACACTGTGCAGAGGTCGCACTACACTAACTTGTAGTTTTAGAATGATGTAAATGCTGCAGTCAAATAGAAGGGAAGGCTGTTCGCTGCAAAATAATGTATGATATGAGAATGGTAATAATAGAGGGAGGTCCCAAGTGCAACGTCTAATGGGACAATGTAAGAGAAATAATATGCAGAGGTAAAATAATCCACAGATAATCGCATAGAGGAAAACGCTAAAATGCAAACTTGGGGCGTGAATATAAATTCATTCAAAAAATATAGATATAAGTATAGGTAAAAAAACAAAACATAGACTGATCAAAATCCCAAAACTATACCTCTCACACGTGTACAGATAGAGATAGCGGCACTAATATAAATTGTGTAAAATAATGGGTCAGAGCAGTATAATGCCTACGACCCTCTACTTATGCATAAAAATATTAATAATAATAGTGTCATGAAAAATATTAATTTTATCATGAAAAGAAATTTCCTTAACACCCAGTGAAAAGTGTCACTATAAATAATAAATTACAAGAAATAAATGATCAAGTTCAACAGTTGTTTTTGAATCCTCTTGTGAAAAATCTTCTACTCTTCCACCACACCACCGTGATAGTGACACCACTCCCTCTGAAGAGCGCACTCACCAGATTGTATAGCCTCCCACTCTCGTGTTTGGCAAAACAGCAATTGAACCACACCTGGGTTGCATGTTTGAAAAAGTCTATTCGACGAAACATGTCTTGGGCATGGTTACACGGCATTCCATCGCACTGACATTAGATGCCGCTGTCTGAGGAGGACTACACCGATTGGATGGCTGGGCCTTGGAAGGTTGGGTGAGAGATACACCAGTTTACACTTCAGGTCTGCTCTGACCGCGGTGCACCGTTGGATCACTGATCCTGTTGCTTGCTGTGCTTGCTGTGGATTTCTTTTTAAAGGCCTTTATGTTTCAGTTTAAAAGTGAGTGTAACCATTGATGTGTGTTTGAAGTGATTTTAATAAATCTGTCAAAATGGTATCACGCTATGTGGGGCACTTTATTCATTTTTTCACATATGGAGCTGGCTTGATTGGAGTCACGGTTCATCACATGCAACCCAGGTGTGGTTCAATTGCTGTTTTGCCAAACACGAGAGTGGGAGGCTATACAATCTGGTGAGTGCGCTCTTCAGAGGGAGTGGTGTCACTATCACGGTGGTGTGGTGGAAGAGTAGAAGATTTTTCACAAGAAGATTGAAAAACAACTGTTGAACTTGATCATTCATTTCTTGTAATTTATTATTAATAGTGACACTTTTCACCGGGTGTTAAGGAAATTTCTTTTCATGATAAAATTAATATTTTTCATGACACTATTATTAATAATATTTTTATGCATAAGTAGAGGGTCGTAGGCATTATACTGCTCTGACCCATTATTTTACACAATTTATATTAGCGCCGCTATCTCTATCTGTACACGTGTGAGAGGTATAGTTTTGGGATTTTGATCAGTCTATGTATTTATTTAAGTGGCAGCTTTTTTTCACTGTACACATATTTTGTATTCATTTAAACATCTTTTATATAGCTTTGCACTTTTCTTTGGCGCAGTGGAGTAAGAGAGATTAAGGGGCGGTTTATTTGTATATCTCTTGCTACAAACCAAAAAACCAAAACAAATGGTGTAAAAAAAGTGCAAATATCTACTGACACTGAGGTACCAAGACAGGGACAGCACCCACTCCGGTCCAGGGATCCCAAGGAGCGTCAGCTCCCATCAACATTTGTTCTTATGCGGTTTTCCCATTACCGCTAGGTAAGGGGCCATTGCTCACTTGTGTGTGGTTTCTGCACGAAGAGGAATACACACTCTTCTCTTTGGCACTTCACTCTGCGATTTTGCACATTGGACTGTGTTTATTTCAGAAGAATATATACCACTGAACTTTTGTAGCACCTTTAGCCATCCACTGAAGCACATGTTTGTTTATATTTTGTATGTTTTGTTCTTTGGATTTTGTCAGATAGATTTTGATTTTATCATGGTGGCATTCTTAATGATGTAATTGGAGTGTGCATGTCACACACCATCTTGCAATTTATATGCGATTTTGCACATTACACTGTATATGCTGATTTTTGCACAGTTCACAGGATTTTTTAGCATATTGCTGTGGTTTGCACACTTACCTATTTGCACTTTATGCTTAGAGCTGCACTTGTTGTTCAATATCACCCATGTATGATGTATTTGCACTATTAGTTTGTTTTTTTACACCATTTGTTTTGGTTTTTTACCTATACTTATATATATATTTTTTGAATGAATTTATATTCACGCCCCAAGTTTGCATATTAGCGTTTTCCTCTATGCGATTTTCTGTGGATTATTTTACCTCTGCATATTATTTCTCTTACATTGTCCCATTAGACGTTGCATTTGGGACCGCTCTCTATTATTACCATTCTCATATCATACATTATTTTGCAGCGGACAGCCTTCCCTTCTATTTGAATGCAGCGTTTACCTCATTCTGCCACCTGTAATACTATTTAGTCCTTTCTCACTCCATTTGGATAGTGCAGCACCCACCCCCATCTCTGTTTGTTTATTTATGGGCTTTGTTTGACCCCATTCGGTGTCTGCAGCTGTCCCTATCTTTATTTCTCCCCCACGGTAGCGCAGGAATAATTTATATTATATTTAACTTGTAGTTTTAGCTGAACACTGTTCAGAGGACGCACTACACTAACTTGTAGCTTTAGCTGAACACTGTGCAGAGGTCGCACTACACTAACTTGTAGTTTTAGCTGAACACTGTGAGGAGGACGCACTACACTAACTTGTAGCTTTAGCTAAACACTGTGAGGAGGATGCACTACCCTAGCTTGTAGCTTTAGCTGAACACTGTGCAGAGGTCACACTAAACTAACTTGTATCTTTAGCTGAACACTGTGAGGAGGACGCAATACACTAACTTGTAGCTTTAGCTGAACACTGTGCAGAGGTCGCACTACACTAACTTGTAGTTTTAGCTGAACACTGTGAGGAGGACGCACTACACTAACTTGTAGCTTTAGCTGAACACTGTGTAGAGGTCGCACAACACTAACTTGTAGTTTTAGCTGAACACTGTTCAGAGGACGCACTACTCTAACTTGTAGCTTTAGCTGAACACTGTGCAGAGGTTGCACTACACTAACTTGTAGTTTTAGCTGAACACTGTTCAGAGGATGCACTACACTAAATTGTAGCTTTAGCTAAACACTGTGCAGAGGCCGCACTACACTAACTTGTAGTTTTAGCTGAACACTGTTCAGAGGTCGCACCACACTAACTTGTAGCTTTAGCTGAACACTGTGCAGAGGTCGCACTACACTAACTTGTAGTTTTAGCTGAACACTGTTTAGAGGACGCACTACACTAACTTGTAGCTTTAGCTGAACACTGTGCAGAGGTTGCACTACACTAACTTGTAGTTTTAGCTGAACACTGTGAGGAGGACGCACTACACTAACTTGTAGCTTTAGCTGAACACTGTGCAGAGGTCGCACTACACTAACTTGTAGTTTTAGCTAAACACTGTGAGGAGGATGCACTACACTAACTTGTAGCTTTAGCTGAACACTGTGAGGAGGACACACTACCCTGACTTGTAGCTTTAGCTGAACACTGTGAGGAGGACCCACTACCCTAACTTGTAGCTTTAGCTGAACACTGCGCAGAGGTCACACTAAACTAACTTGTAGCTTTAACTGAACACTGAGAGGAGGACGCACTACACTAACTGTAAATAGTCTAGCTGCCTGACTGTGGTACTAATAGGATCAAAAGAACACCAGCAATTTTCTTCAGGTAGCTGTAAATACTGTAACAAGACAAGCCTGCCTGTCAGTAGGAAGATAACAGGAATGGATCTAGCTAAACTGAATACAGTGTATATATATATATATATATATATATATAGATATATATATATACAACACCTGGGATTCACATATATACACAATACACTGTAAGTGCAGCTAACTCACTGACTGTCCTGCCTAATCTAGCTAACTCAAATGAAATGACACTGTCTCTCTCTCTCTCTAAGCACGCCGGAACACACTACACAGGGCCGCCGTGTAGGCGGCCTTATATAGTGTGGGGCGTGTTCTAAACCCCCTGAGCCATAATTGGCCAAAGCCACCCTGGCTGTGGCCAATTACAGCTCTCTCTACTGAAGGCGCTGTGATTGGCCAAGCATGCGGGTCATAGTGCATGCTTGGCCAATCATCAGCCAGCAATGCACTGCGATGCCGCAGTGAATTATGGGCCGTGACGCGCCACACGAATTTGGCGTGAACGGCCCATATCGTTCGCAATTCGGCAAACGGGTGAACAGACGATGTTCGAGTCGAACATTGGTTCAACTCGAACACGAAGCTCTGTCCCTAGTCACTAGTTTTTTTGTTTGCTTTTTTTAGCAAGGCACATTTGTTCATCTGTTTATCACTGTCAAATGTTCTATAGAGTGCTTGCTTTTTGTTTTTCTTTCACAAGCACGGTACTCACTTTTGCTTTTTTATATGTGAAATGTTGCAACTAAGTTATTCAGAAAGTCCACTTGATTTATTATCTCATTTTTAAAAAGACAATACGCAGTGGGATTTACCAAGCTACTCAAAGAGCATCTGGGCAGCATTGCAGCCTCTTGTCTACAGTACTTTGTCTCTCTGTTGCTACAATGTACATTAGTAAAGTGTAGTAGGCTAAAAGTGGGATACTGGAGTGGAATCACAAATCACATCTGTCAGTAGTTTTGCAAAAGCCAGAAAATGAGAAACCTTTTGAAGGTAAAAAAATAAACACTCAAATAGAGACTGATAGGCCAAGGTGGATGGATACATTTTTGGCATGCGTTACCATCATTTCCATGGCCAGTCAAAAGGCTCAATCATTCCTATGTAGGTGTGTAATAGCCCTGCATAGACTCCTACCTGCCCAACTTGGAGCTTACATGGGGCACAGTACAGAGCTCTCCCTCACCCTCCTTCCCCCTAGTACAGAGCTTCCCCACAGCACAATACAGAGCTCCCCCCACAGCACAAAGCAAAGCTCTCCCCATCTCCCTACTCCCTAGTACAGAGCTCCCCCACAGCACAATCGAGAGTTCTCCCCTACCCTCCTTACTCCCTAGTACAGAGCTCCCCCTACAGCACAAAACAGAGCTCCCCTCACAGCACAATACAGAACTCTCCCCACCGTCTTACTCCCTAGTACAGAGCCCCTCCCCACAGCACAATACAGAGACCCCCCACCTCCCTACTCCCAAATACAGACCCCCCCCCAGCACAATACAGCGCTCTCCCCCACCTCTTTACTCCCTAGCACAGAGCTCCCCCCCCCACTCACCTGAGAGTGCCTGGGAGAGGTCCTTGGTGAGGGCCACAGGAGAAGCAGTGAGGCTGCTGTGGCTCAGTGTGCCTGAGCTGCTCAAAAAGGCGTGCTGTCACTGCTAAACACAAAAAATGGTTGTTGAGCACAGGGTAGTGCCGGAGGTGAAAAAAAGCCCTGCTCCTACTTAAGTGGCCAACTTTATGTATAGATTTCATTTACAAGGCAGCATGCAAGGTTTTTCAAAAATTGCGGAGAATAAAGAAAGAAAGTACTTACTGTTGCCCCTAAAGGAAAAATAGCATAATCCTCACATGAGCAATCCAAATAAATTTAGGAACTGGACCATGCTATTTATGGGTAACCAAAGTCTTTAAGAATTATACAGGTTTTATAGTCATAGAGATTTTTCATGCTATTTTTGCCTTTTGAGACAATTACTTTCTGCGTAGGTTCCTTTTACAGCGTCTGTGAATGTAATCCTGCCTGTTTCATCCCCGGTGCTGCTTGTTCTATCTCATTCTGTACACATTAAGTAGACGAGAGGCTTTCTGGGTATAAGTCGAAGATTTTATCCTATAGCTTTAATCTTAAGGATATGTCTCCCAGTGAATCCAAGAAAAATAAATATTCGCTCATAGGTCACTGGGTCTAAGTGTGTTCAATTTCTAGCACTCACAGTGCAGATGTCCTCCATCGCTCTGCACTCTATCTCAATGTCTCTCCTGCCTCTGATATTTTGATCTGATCTTTAAATATCATTATTACTACAGTCATATGGTCGTTAGGAACAAAGACATGTTCCAGTCTGCTTTGCTTCCTTTTTTACTGTCAGACAGCTTATCCATTATCTAATGGTTAGATGGTGCTTAATGTCATCAGTTGTGAAAAATTACATTATTGGGCTTATTCAATAAAGAGTGCTAATTCTGACCTATAGCAAGCAAACAGACTCCATTATGGACTGGTCTTACTTAAGAAAAGTGACCTCTGATTAGTTGCACTTAAAGTGTATCTCTAGCCAAGGTGTTATTTATTTTTTACTTTTTTTTTTAGTTTAGGACAAAATATATATTATGGTTAAAATCCTCTGTCTGCTGGAGAGACATGCTTTCTTCTCCATGTAACACAGCGGGGAGTGAGAGGAAATCTCTCCAAAACGGGGGAAATTTCCCTCCTACAAAAGTTTCATCATAAATGTTGCTTGGTCGGCTTGAAAATTGGAGATATCCTTTAAGGATGTTGTTCCACTGCTCCACTACATAGTTTGGTGTTGTGTCTGCAAACACTGAAATTGTACTTTTAATATCAAATTCTGTATCACTTCTAAATAAGTTAAAAATCAAAAGCCACAACACTGAACCTTGGGGTACACCATTATTAACTGTAGACCATTCAGAGTATGAATCATTAATCACTACTCTCTGAATACGGTCTTTTAGCTAGTTTTCAATCTATTTAAAAACTGAATTTACTAAGCCTGTCCATTTTTAATACAAACTTTTTTATTTAATTTTTAACATTTGAAAATATATTATCATTATGATGCATGAGTATTTAAATTTTTCCATAGGTATTACCAAAATATAAGATCAATTATTAAGGGGTTGAAAGAGAATTTCAGCGTGTTTGAACCATGGATCCCATTTAAGCCTGTCCATTTTAACCTACTCATTAGCCGTGTGTGGGGAACTGTGTCAAAGGCTTTAGCAAAATCCAAGTATACTACATCCACAGCCACTCCTTTGTCCAATTTTTTGCTTATCTTCTCGTATAAAGAAATCAGATTTCTTTTTTACAACTTCGGTCTTTCGTGAATCCATGCTGACTATTGCTTAAAATATTATTTTCTAGCAAAAACTCTTCTATGTGGTCTTTGATTAAACTCTCAAGTATCTTCCCGACTATAGAAGTTAAACAAACCAGTTTATAGTTACCTGGTAAAGACTTGGATCCCTTTTTAAATATAGGGGCTACATTGACCATTAAAGAGCCACTGAAAACTAGAAACAATGGCTTAGAAATCACAGATCCTAGCACTTTAAAGACCCCTATGGAATCTGTTCCAGGTGCTTTATTCACCATTTTTTGTCTAAATGTTTTGAACCATATCAGTTTTGAGCCATTGTGGATCATTTGGGGCTATCTCAAAACTATCCCCATTACGCCTTTGAGGCTGATGAAGCCTCTGAGGCTGATGATGGAGGCATGGCTAGCTTCCGAAACACGTTCCTATTGGCCCTCACAGCGGATGGACTGACAGCTTCTCTCACTACTCCAGCTGGATACATCATCTCTGAGCGGACATCCAATTACCGGACACATCACCACAGCCACACAGGGCAGCCTGACGCCGGTCCCCCTGTAAGGATTCCAGGCTCATCTTGCTCCTTACAAGGGCCTGCTTTCTTCTGACCATGGACAATTACACAACTCCCAGCTTACACTAGGATTACACATCCATGGCGACCTGTCATCTTCTTTCCCCCTCATCCGGTTGTGAGTGCCAATTTGTCAGGGCTGGCTCAGCCCTTCCTTCTCTGAGCTGGTCCCTGAGCTGTCGGCTAATTGCCAGCTCTTATCTCTCTCCACAGTTAACCAGCTGTTGTGGATCTGCTCATCAGTCCCGCCTACTTAAAGATCTCCAGCTCACTTCATTCCTGCCTTCGCCTTGGTCACATCACAAGAAACCATCTCCTGCGTTCCTGTTTAAAGACAGTAGGCGAAGGCCATGAATTCAGAAGATACAGTCAATCCACTTGTTGGTAATATTTTTTCTAGATTGGATGAGCAAGATCACTGCATGGATTAGTTTGGCATGGCGTTACAAACGCTCCTGAGTCGCACGGCTCACCTGGAATCCCCCACTGTGGCTGCTCCGGTACAACCTGAGCTGCAGGCCGTCCCTGCTGCTGTGCCAGTCTCTGTGCAGGCACACGCCTTGAGTATTACCTCTATAAGAGGTATGTCTTGTTCTGCCCCGCTTCCCCAGCGATTTGGGGGTGATCCAGTTCAATGCAGAGGGTTTCTCAACCAAGTTGAGATATACTTTGAGATGCTGCCCCAGGCGTTTCCCACGGACAGAAGCAAAGTAGGGTTTGTGATATCTTTGCTTTCTGAGAGAGCCCTGGCCTGAGCTAACCCTCTATGGGAGACGCAAAAACCTGTTGTCTTGAGTTACCCTGAGTTTGTGGTCTCCTTTAAAAGAGTATTTGATGTTCCCGCACGCTTCGCTTCTGCTGCCAAGTGCCTCATGTCCATCAAAAAGAGGAAGAGAATTGTTGCCGACTACGCCATTGAGTTCCGTACTCTGGCAGCAGAGGTTGCTTGGAACAATGAGGCCCTCGTGGCTGCTTTTTCTCATGGTCTCTCGGATTCCATCAAGGATGAGATAGCAGCCCAAGATATACCCACTGAGCTGGAGAGCTTGATCTCGTTTGCCATCCTCATTGACTCCAGACTCCGAGAAAGACTTTCTTTAAGGATCGCTTGCGGAAGCCTCCTCTATGTTTGCCTCCGAGTTTTGTAGTCCCACCTGTGCCTCCCTCACCTCCCATGCCTCCTGGTACTGAGTCGGTCAGTGAAGATGAACCCATGCACTTGGGCTTGACGCTTCTCTCTGCGGATGAGAGAGCCTTTAAGAGGAGGGAGAGATTGTGCCTTTATTGTGGCCAGGCAGGTCACTTTTTGAAGTCTTGTCCTACCCATCCTGGGAACACCCGAACCTTGAGGTCCTGTCATGGACAGACCTTAGGTGGTGTTGTGTCATCCCCAGTTATCCAGAAGGATAAGCCCCTGGTTTCGGTCACCCTTTCTTGGGCTAAGTCGTCTATCGAGATACAGGCTCTAATTGACTGTGGCTGCAGGCCTGTTCATTGATGCTGCCTTTGTATCAAAGCACTCGATTCCACTGCAGCTGCGTGATACTCCATTTGCCATTGAGGCTCTTGACAGGAGACCTCTACAGCCTGCCCATGTGACTCATGAGACGGTTCCATTGTCCATGGCCGTAGGGGCTCTTCACCATGAGATAATCCAATTCCAAGTGATTTCCTCTCTGCTGGTTATTGGTTATCCTTGGTTACAGAGGCAAAACCTCTCTTTTGATTGGCTCCGTGCTGAGGTTCTCTCCTGGTCATCACAATGCAGTGAAACATGCTTCCGAAGGTAGCCAAGGTCCTGTGTACCTCTTCACTCTCCTCCTTGGCAGAGGAGTACCGTGATTTTAGCGATGTCTTTGATAAAGGTCAAGGCGGTAGTTTGCCTCCACCCCAGCTGTATGATTGCGCAAATGACTATCAACCTGGTGCCACTCCCCCTCGTGGCCGGGTTTACCCTTTGTTGGTCTTGGAGGATAAAGCCATGGAGGAGTATGTTGCAGACGCACTTTCTCAGGGTTTCATCCACAAATCCTCGTCTCCTGCTGGTGCTGGTTTTTTCTTTTTTAAGAGGAGCGGTGAACTGAGACCTTGTATTGTTTATTTAGGTCTCAATCATTTCACGATTAGGAATGCCTACCCGATCCCGTTGATTACAGAGTTATTTGACCGCCTCAAGGGAGAAACTGTTTTCACTAAGCTTGATATGAGAGGGGCTTACAATCTTGTGAGGATTAGGGAGGGCGACGAGTGGAAAACTGCGTTTAATACCAGAACAGGCCATTATGAGTATCTCGTAATGCCTTTTGACCTTTGTAACGCCCCATCAGTTTTCCAGGAATTTATTAACGATGTCCTCCGAGATTTGTTGCAGTTATGTGTGGTGGTTTATCTTGATGATATCCTCATATTTTCCAAGTCCCTGGAGAGCCACCACACAGATGCCTGTCATGTGCTTCAGAAATTAAGAGAGAACAATCTCTATTGTAAACTGGAGAAGTGTGAGTTCCATTGGGAACAGGTTAAACTTCCTGGGCTATGTCATTTCCACTGCTGGTTTTTCGATGGACCCAGAGAAGCTTTCGACGGTCCTACAGTGGCCTCAACCCGTGGGGTTACGTCCTCTGCAGCGTTTCCTGGGTTTTGCCAACTATTATCGGAGGTTTATTTGTAACGTCTCGTCTCTGGTCAAGCCCCTGACCGATATGACTAGAAAGAACGGTAACCCACAGAGTTGGTCTCCGGAGTCCATTAAGGACTTTGAAAGTCTTAAGGCTGCCTTTGTTTCTGCTCCTGTGTTGGCACATCCTGATCCTATGTTACCTTTTATCTTTGAGGTTGATGCTTCTGAGACTGGTGTTGGCGCCCTTCTGTCTCAACGTCCTACATCTGAGAGTGCTATGCATTCTTGTGGCTACTTTTCCAAGAAATTGTCACCTGCCGAGTGCAATTACGAGATTGGTGACAGAGAACTGTTGGCAATAATTTTAGCCCTGAAAGAATGGAGACATCTCCTCGAATGTATCACTGTGCCGGTTCCCATTCTTACTGACCATAAGAATCTCACATTCTTGTCTGAGGCTAAACGCCTCTCTCCCAGAAGGGCGCGATGGGCTCTTTTCTTGTCAAGTTTCAATTAAATTGTCTCATTCCTACCCAGTACTAAGAATGTAAGGGCTGACGCCTTGTCACGACAATTTTCCTCCACTTCCAAGTTGGAGTCCGTTCTAGTTCCTATGATTCCTCCTGATCGTATCCTGATGGCCTCCTACAACCCATACCCAATGGAGAGAGGCCCTGGACTCACCTGTCTATGGATTTCATTTTGAAGTTGCCCAACTCCCAAGGCAACACAGTTATCCTTATGGTGGTTGACCGGTTCTCAAAGATGTGTCATTGTATTCAACTTAAGAAGTTGCCCACTTTTAAGGAACTGGCTTCCATTTTTGCTCGGGAGATCTTTTGCTTACATGGGCTACCCAAGGTGATTGTCTCAGACAGGGGTAGTCAGTTTGTGTCCCGGTTCTGGCGAGCCTTTTGTGCACAGCTGGGAATTCAGCTTGCTTTCTCCTCTGCGTATCACCCGCAGTCTAATGGGGCAGCAGAACGAGCCAATCAGTCCTTGGAGCAATTCCTACGTTGCTATATTTCTGACCATCACAACAACTGGTCAGACCTATTACCATGGGCAGAGTTTGCTCACAACAGTGCCTTGAATTCAGCTTCCCGATTGTCTCCGTTTATGACGAATTATGGTTTCCAACCTTCCATGTTGCCTGACTCGTTTGTTCCGCAAAGTATTCCTGCGCTAGAGGAGCATCTCCGTGGTCTGCGTTCCACTTGGGCACAAGTCCAGGAGGCTTTGCGTCATGCTAATGATAGGTACAGACTCAATGCTGACCGTAGACGCCTGCCTGGGCCTTCCTACCAGGTTGGAGACAGGGTCTGGCTGTCATCTCGCAACCTCCGACTTCCTGTTCCCTCACTGAAGTTCACACCTCGGTTTATTGGGCCTTTCCGTATCCTTCGCAGGATTAACCCAGTGGCTTACGCGTTGGACCTTTCTCCTAGTATGCGCATCTCAAATGTGTTTCATGTCTCCTTATTGAAACCGTCGGTCTGCAGCCGCTTTACCACCTCGGTGCCACATCCTCACCCTATACAGGTTGAGAACCATAAGGAGTATGAGGTACAATCCATTGTTGACTCCCGTAGGTTCCATGGGCGCATACAGTACCTGGTGCATTGGAAGGGGTACGGTCCGGAGGAACGCTCCTGGGTCTCATCCTTGGACGTACATGCTCCTGCCCCCCTCCGTGATTTCCATAGATGTTTTCCCCTCAAGCCCGGTGGTCATCTGAGGGGGAGGGGTCATTGAGGAGGGGGGGTACTGTCAGGGCTTGCTCAGCCCTTCCTTCTCTGAGCTGGCCGCTCAGCTGTTGGCTAATTGCCAGCTCTTATCTCTCCACAGTTAACAAACTGTTGTGGATCTGCTCGTCAGTCCAGCTAACTTCGTTCCTGCCTTCGCCCTGGTCACATCACAAGAAACCATCTCCTGCGTTCCTGTTTAAGGACTGTCTTTGCTGACATCCCTTCTGACTCCTTATCCTGCTTGCTGTTCCTCTACTTGAATCCCTGACTTCTGGCCTGGCTGATTACCTGATCTGGTTACTGAACTCTGGCTTGGCTGATTACCTGATCTGGTTACTGAACACTGGCTTAGCTGACTACCCGATCCGATTACTGGACTCTGGCTATGCTTTGACTACCCTTACTCTATTTATCTTTTTATTTTTATTAATAAACAAGTGTGATTTTACTGTACTTCTGTCTCAGTCTGGTTCATGGTTTCTGACACATTTGTTTTAACATTGATTTTTATCTTAATAATTGTGCTACACTATGCCGGTTTGGCGCTTTCTTCCCCTCCCCTCTTGATTTCCTTTTTACATGTTCTGTTATAGTCTTTGTACCTTTGAAATAATGATAGTGTTCCTTCACTTTTATATTTTTAAAATAATCTTTTAAATTTTTTTATGGCTATTTTTACTTTACACGTGGTATGGTTCTGCCACCCATTAGTAATAAGCTGCACAATGTTTGAGATTAACATGTCCAGCAGAGCATCATTTCCAATTGGGGCTTCTATAAACTGTACCATAAAATTGTCTTGTAATAGGTTTATAAATTTCCACCCTTATACTGTTCTAGCAGTGCCATTACGCCAATCAATTTCAGGTTAGTTAAAATCCGCCATTACTATCACCATCTCAGCCCTTGCAGCACTTTCTATTTGCGTGAATCTCTATCTCCTCATTAACCAGTTCCTGACCAGCGCACGCCGATGTATGTCGGCAGAATGGCAAGGCTGGGCAAATGAGCGTACCCGTACATCCCTTTAAATTTGCCGCCATGCCATTGCATGCGCGCCGCCGGTGGCACTCCAGCCGGGAGCCCCGTGAGTCGGGTTCGGCAGACTCGATTACCGCGGGGATACCCGTGATCGCCTCACGGAGTGAAAGAACGGGGAGATGCTAATGTAAACAAGCATCTCCCCGTTCTGCCTAGTGACAGTGTCACTGATCTCTGCTCCCTGTGATCGGGAGCAGAGATCAGTGATGTGTCACGCGTAGCCACGCCCCCCCACAGTTAGAAACACTCCTCAGGACATACTTAACCCCTACACTGCCCCCTAGTGGTTAACACCTTCACTGCCAGTGTCATTTACACAGGAATCAGTGCATTTGTATAGCACTGATTGCTGTATAAATGACAATGGTCCCAAAAATGTGTCAAAAATGTCTGATGTGTCCGCCATAATGTCGCAGTCACGATAAAAATCACTGATCGCCACCATTACTAGTAGAAAAAAAAATTATCAATAAAAATGCCATAAAACTATCCCCTATTTTGTAGACGCTATAACTTTTGCACAAACCAATCAATAAACGCTTATTGCGATTTTTTTACCTTAAATATGTAGAAGAATACGTATTGGCCTAAACTGAGGAAAAAAATGTTTTTTTAAATATTTTTTTGGGATATTTATTATAGCAAAAAGTAAAAATAATGCGTTTTCAAAATTGTTGCTATTTTTTTGTTTATAGCACAAAAAATAAAAACCGCAGAGGTGATCAAATACCACCAAAAGAAAGCTCTATTTGTGGGAAAAAAAGGAAGTCAATTTTGTTTGGGAGCCACATCGCACGACCGCGCAATTGTCAATTAAAGCAATGCTGTGCCGAATCGCAAAAAGTGCTCTGGTCAGGAAGGGGGTAAATTCTTCCGGGGCTGAAGTGGTTAAAGGATAAGTTCACCTTTTCATAAAAAATAATGCCTGTACATCTTTTTGCAGGTAAAAAAATTTGCATTTTTTTCTTTATTTGCAGCCTGCAAAGCATTGCACCCACGATCAGCAGATCGTGGGTGCTATGCAGGGCTCTTGCAGAATGACAGGGATACTGGCAGGAACAGTGTCGTGGTAGTTCATTGAGAGCTACAACCTGACAGCAGCAAAGGCTGTCGGTAGTTGTAGCTTCCCATTCACAGAACACTGCGGCCAGGTGGCCAGAGCCCCACGTGACCATGTTTTTTTTAATTGTGGCAGCAAACACAGGGAGAAGATCCCTGGAATGCTGTCACAGTAGGGGATCGGGGGGGAGGGGGGTTACGTGGGTCGGTGTATTCATAACATGTTACATGTTACACCCTTACTATGGGTGTAACATGTAACCTATCCTGTAACACTGGGTGACCTGTAACAAGCTCCCAAAATTTACTTTAAAGCACACACACTCATATGCAGCTCCATCCATAATGCTTCAGCACCATCACACTGTCCATTAACAAGGTCCTCTTTCAAACTCACTTTGAGATCACCTCTCACATAGAGGCAGACACAGATATAACAAAACACTTTCAATAGTATATTCAACAGACCAAACAGAAGCAAATAGGATAAGTTCATTGTTAGGGTTTATATACACTTTACCGAATGTGTACAACAGTTAGAGTTGCTCATTACTGCCCCCTATGGGAGTGTGAGATGGCTCAGTTACTGAGTATGATGCTTTAAACAGCAGCATGGCTTGTAGTAATTGGACAGTCCCATGCCGCTCTGGCATTGTGAAGTTTTTGGCAGGTAACAGTCTCTGTATATGTGTTTCAGATGTTTATTTATCTGCTTGGCTGGAGTTCCCTTGAATCTATCAATTTGATATAGATGTCAGTACATTACCCTATAAAGCAAGACAGAATACTGGCTAAAATGAGGACACCACCAACATCAGCACAAGTGCTGTGCCAGTTACAAATGATTGAAGAAAAGCATCTCTTTTAGAACTAAAGAATGTATTTTTATACACTTGCAAATCTCTCTTCTTTTATGTCTCTTTATCATCCATCCAAGGCTGAAATGAAAAGTCCAAGAAAAAAAAGAAAAGGAATTTGAAAGTGAAGCATCTACTGAGATTCAGTTCTGTGAGCAGATGCTTTGCAAGAAGCAGATTGATGTTGATGTATAATCCTCAGTATCACAAATACGAATCAATACATCCGAATGATGCTGGCTGTGTTCAGATACAGATATAACACCCAGCAGTAAAATTCACATGGATGAGCTTTAGAACTCCTGATAGTATCAAAGGCCAGGTTGTCAAACAAGTCTGAATTATGGAGCTCACTCAAAATCGTTAAACAGCAGAGATTGAAACTGAACATGACCTTTCCGTAGTTTGGGGACTATCCAACAGAAATTAATTGACTGAAGCCTGATCCGAACACACTGAATGTTGAGTTTAACCATATTTATAATTCAGAATAACCTTTTCTGCCGCCCCTTTAGAAAGAATACAGACATTTATGCTCTATGTTTAAATGTAAAGGAACATTTGTAGTCTTGTACAGTACTTAACTAGAAGAACCAGAAGATTTGATTTCATACAGGAAATGAAAGCTTTGATCTGTATTCTACTATTCACAAAAACTTCTGAATCCCGTTTCAGTATTATTCTTCTTTGCAGACGGTCCTCTTCGCTGTAAATGTTAAACTGCATTTGTTAAGATGTTCACTTTAGATATAATAGGCAAGCTCAAAGGGAGACCAAATCAAACATGAGTATGATTGATTGTCACACAAGACACTTCTTAAGGCCTGGTTCACACCTATGCATTTTTTAGTGCATTTTCAATTTTACAGAAACACACTACAGTCCATTTAACATGGTTTCCTGTGGGTCATGTTCACATCTGTACATTTTATTGAAAGGGCCATGGATTTTTTTCTGGTTTTTGGTTTCATAGACTTCAATGGATCAAAAACGAGTATTAAAAAATGCAAAATGCACCTGCAATATGCAAACTGCAACCTGCATAGGTGTGAACCAGGCCTAATAGTCATTTAGTTGGTTTATCATGGGCAGGGATCCAATTCCACAGGGGGAGATACAGTTGAGAAAATGTGGGAGCAGACCTGAGGCTACATGGAGAGAGTCATAGGGTGATACAGAATGCTCTGGAGTCACTGTGTAAGACTGGATGCTTTGGGGTCCCTGGGTGACTCAGGAAGCTCAGGAGACCCTGGGGGACACAGATGCACAGGTGTCAGTGGAGATGCAGGAGTCACTAGAGACACCAGAGAATAGGGATCGCTGAAGACTCTGGGGTCACTGGAGACACCAGAGTGCAGGAGTCACTGGAAACACAGGGGTCACTGGTGACACAGGAACCCCTGGAGACGCACTGGATTCAAGAGGCAAAGAGTCAGTAGATTGCACAGGGGTTAGAGAGTCACTAAAGGCATAGGAGCACAGGGTTCACTGGAGATACCAGAGTCACAGAGTGCACAAGGGACACTGTGTCTCAGGAAGCACAGGAGTGCAGGGGTTTGTGGAAGCACAGGAGTACAGGGATTCACAGGAGTGAAATGGCCGCTGGAGGAACAGGAGTGTAAGATTTGCTGGAGGCTTGGTACTGCAAGGGTTTGTGAAGTCATAGGTATGCAGGGGTCTCTGAAGGCACAGAAGTTACAGTCACTGAAAGCAGGAAAACATAGGAGGCGCAAGCAAATTCTGGAGGCACAGGGGTGCTCAGCTTAGGTATAGCGACACGTTACTCAAACACCGAGCAGTGCATCACTTATCCCTTTAAGACTGACCCTGCTATTTAATTGGTGTCAGCTCCAGTACTCCAGGAAAAACCCAAAAGTGACATCGGCTGCACAACAGAGCGAAAACCCGGTGCAGGATCCTAGGAATTGTGAGTATGACATTACCATCCCTTTTACAGGGCTTCCCAACTGTTGAGGTCCTAGTTTCAATGGAAAGCAGAGATAGAATCTTTTTACCAGATGAGAAGCTGTCACATCAGATGCAGGGACTCCAGGTCTTTCTTCAGGGCTGAAGCAGTTCCAGTTAATTAGCTACTGAAGTTGTCCGCAAGACATCTTGGAGTCCAGGGTCTGATGAACATTGTAATCTTGAAATGGATTGGCTGGAGGAGTAGCTAGAGATGAAGGGTGAGAGAATCTATTAACACACAGAGATTTGAGCTGTTGCGGCTAGTGTTTTTTTTTTTGGGGGGGGGGGCGGCAAACAACCACTCCTCCCAGGGCAGCCGGCGGCGACACTACCCCTCCCACCCGCTGTCTGCCGGTCGGTCTGGCACTTACCCCATCAAGGTGGCGGGTGGTGGGCTGCGGGCAACTGCTCCGGTGTCCTTGAGCATGGCGGACCCCATCTAGGTGGCAGGCGAGTTTAGGGAGTGCCCAACATATGCTGTATGTGCATCAAAGCTTCAATACAGCTTATTATTTTTTGATGTCTAAAAATCTTACAAATACACAAAATTAGGCTTTTGAGCATGAATGTGTCCCGTAGCTCACACATACCATCATCATGAGATCACTCTGCCATTGGTGCAATGAGAGAGAAAAGGACGGACATCTTTAAATAAGGGTCAAAGCTTGATCTCCCAGGACCAGGTCCAGAAACATTTGCTACCTCTGTTATAACACTGCTGCTATATACTGGACATACACTGTGGCAAGGAAGGTTCTATACCTGAATCATCCTGAATACGCAGCTGTTACACAGTCATGTGATAAGCACACATCCATCTGTTTAACTCTCTGCATCTGTTTTCCCATTCTGCATTTTGTTCTCGCTCCATTATATCTGTCGTTTGCAGATTCTATTGTTCTTTTAAGTACAGCTCTTTTTATCACTGTTGTAAATTTAATGCCATGCAACAAACTGTTAAAGGCAGTTTTTAACATCAGCTAATTTATCATGCTTGACTATATGTGTTCAACCTAACGATTTGTTGCTCAGTAATTACAATAATGTTACATTCAAAAACTACTAAAATGCAGTTGCTGGCATGCTGAATTGCATGCTGATTTTTTAATTGCAAAATACTTTTTTGGTGGATCGAACATTTTGGGCTGGTTCATTCCAAAGCTCAGTGTGGGAAAGGAGGTTTCCGTGCCCGTTTCCCGCACCGCAGGTGAATATGCTGTCCTTGTGGGTGCTTGCACTACTTTTTCTATGTTCCAGTGATTTTTGCAGCCCATTCGCTGTCAAAGCCGCACTGCGCAGGAATGGAAGGGGGGCGTGTGACTTTCAGTGTAAATCAGTCCTTAAAAGGAATCCATGCCTTTTTGCACCTCCTTTTCTTCATGTGTTCAATACTTTTTACCTGTGTCATTCCATTTTTTTTAAACATAACTTCATTTCTGAACTTATTTGTTTTGGTTTCTTTGTAGGTATGGATTGCATTGGTTGTTACCGACATGTGGTGAAAATTTAATGTCAATAGCACCTTTAAAAATATATTTACCTAGAAAAATGTTGACGTGTTCAATACTTATTTTACCCACTGTATACAGTGTATCTATAAATATAAATCTATATGCAGTATATATATATAGTAGTATTCCAGTTGTCAGACTTACACGTACCTGACTGACGAACCCGGTATAGCAGGGGAGGCCTCCCGTACGTATCTGGTTCCCGGCCCCTGGTAGTGTAAACAGAAGGCACAGATGCGCAGAGTGGTAAGGTAGC
The DNA here is from genome assembly GCA_037952925.1 of Lithobates clamitans. Taxonomy (NCBI): domain Eukaryota; kingdom Metazoa; phylum Chordata; class Amphibia; order Anura; family Ranidae; genus Lithobates; species Lithobates clamitans. The sequence goes on along the minus strand of JBBGZY010001335.1, from coordinate 1,226,005 downwards.
CTGGCAGGTGACTTGTGCAGGTAAGGCCCAGGATCCTGATGCGTATGGTCTGGAAGTCCTAGAAAGTAAGAGTCTAGGCAGCTGGTGCAGAGCAGGAGCAAAGTGGGCTGGTCCGGTCACAGGCAGGGTTGGCAACAAACGGTAAGCGAGGTACAGAGGAGCAGGCAGGCTCAAAGTCCGGGTCACAGGCAGGGTTGGCAGCAGGCGGGCAGCGTGGTACAAAGGAGTAGGCAGAGTCGTAGTCAAGGAAAGCCGTGGTCAGGTGCAGGCGGATAACAAGAGAAGTCCGAAGGCAGGCCGGGGTCACTTAGGCGATCAAACAGGCAAACAGGAGGCAAACAGGAAGCAAACAGAAAACAGGAAGTCAGGAACTGGGAGCTGCAGATCGGACAGCACCAAGCAGAAGATTCCAGCAGACTGAATAGGGCGGCTGGCACCAAGCGCCATGCGCGCCCGCACAGCGGGGCGGACCGGCACGAACCGGCGCACACTGGACCGCCCAATAGCCAATCTATTCGAAGAACTCCTCTGACACTAGTAGTAGCCACTGCACACTCAACATGTGACTCGTGACTGCAGGACAGGAAATGCCTCAGGGAATGCTTATGATTGGCTTTGCGCAGTGGCAGCTTCCTGGTGGGTTAGCTCGGGTGGGTTTGGAATAAGATCCGAACACACCAGAGCTCATCTAGGGTTGCCACCTGTCCAGGATTCACCCGGACAGTTCGGGTTTGGAATCATGTGTCCGGGTTTCAGACTGTCTGAAACCGGGACACATTATTTAGACTGGACTTTGGCTTCCCAGCAGGGTTGCTGGCTGCAGTTGTCTCAGCTGAGAGTGTCTGTTACACTCTTTCAGAATGGCCAAAGTCAGCACTAACAACCCCCCTGTCAAACACATACAGACCAGAAGAGGAGAGAGGGCTCGATCTGCACCTCTTCCCCTTACCCCTACCCCTCTGTGTCTGTCCACACTCCAATCCCCTGTGCCTCATTAAAGGAAAGTGGGGGCCAGAAATTTGAAGTCCAGCAGCCTCAGATCCATCTGGATGAGAGGTGCTGTCTGCCAAGGGGTGAGTGAGCTTACCATCCATCCATCCATCTGTCTGTGACTGAAGTCTCCCCTTCACTCTCTTGCCTCTGAGTAAGTACACTAAGGCAAATAAGGGTTCTCAGAGCACCACTTACATCAGAGTTCCCCTTTACACCAGAGGCCACAGTGTTTTTCCTTACATCAGAGTTCTCAGTGTACCCCCTTAATTCAGGGTTCCCAGAGCATCTCTTATGTTAGAGTCCCCAGAGTTCTTCCTTACATCAGAGTCTGCAGAGTCCCCCCTTACAGTGAAAGGGAACTCTGCAAGTTCAGATGTAAAAGGGCAGACATCTCAAGTCTCCCACGAGGTACGGGAGCCTCCCGCATTTGGAGGGAGCCTCTCGGACACCCGCAAGTGCTGCCCGATATCCCAGCTGCGGGGCTGATCCTGGATGGTCCCCTGGTTCACAGCCGGGGATGATCGGTGCAGCAGGAAGGACAGCTGTGAACACCGATCTCCTTGTATAGCTGACATCCGCTTCTCCTTCTCTCCCTCCCGCGGCTGTCGGCTAAAAAACGCATTAGTGTGAATGGAGGCTAACACTGAAGTTAAAGTAGAAAAAATCCTAAAGTTGGATGCACACTATACAACTTTTGTAGTTTGATTTCCTTTTTACCTTCTTTCCAGTTTACCTTCAACTATGTAGTGCAAGGGCCGACCTGATTGAATACAAATTGAAAGTGTTTAGGTTTGACCTCATATTATATGGTTTTGATAAATCTAATGGAAAAATCTAAAGAAAATTGTACAGTGTGTTTCCAGCTTTAGGCTACCGGTAACTATCCTTGAAAATATTCCCTCCCCCTCCTATATAAAAAAGATGTGTGTGCTTACCTATTTTTAAACCATTCTGGTGCCATCACATGATCCCGCCGTTTCAACTAGACATGTGCGGATCGTTTCATTCCGAATTAATATTCGGACAAATTTTGCATTATTTGGACATTCGGATATATCTGAATACCCGAATTACAGTATAAACGAATGATCCGAATAATAATTATAATAATAATAATTGAAATTCGATTTGAATTTTACATCGAATTCCATTCAAACTTTTTTCTTTTTTTTAAATAGCCAAAAATGAAAAACGCCTGTAAACGAAACGCTGCTAAACATGAGTTACCACGTTTAGCCGCGTTTAGAAGCATTTGGCGCTTGAAATGCCTCTAAACTCAGCGTCATTTTTTTGCTTTCCAAAAAAGGCCTCTAAACTCAACTGCCTAAAAACAACATTAAACGAACATTGTGTACATGTACTGATAAGATAACATTGGATGAGTTCAGGAAAAAAGCATCCAACTGCCTCTGAATGTCCGTTTACCAGCAGCAGTGTACATGAGGCCTAAGAGTACCATTTCGAAATAATGCTGTTTTTGTTAAGCAAAAGATGATTTAAAGAGTCCTTGTATTTATTTGATAAAGATATTTCTTTTGTTTTTTCACTCTAATCGAAAAAAATCTAACATATTCGTTTCGACCAATTCGAAATTTATCGATATGAACGTTTCAAACCGAAAAAATTAACAGTAAATTCGAAGAAAAATTCAAAAAAGACAAAACTAATTTTAGATACGAATCCCGAATATGAATTGAATGAATCAATTTAACGAAACTAAATAACTAGATTAACAAATCTAAACGAAACAAAGCATTATGCACATGTCTAGTTTCAACTCAGGAGTGCTGGACAGCAGCTGTGAATTCAGGGAGCTGTGATGTCAACTAAAGGCTCCCATGGTCTTTGTTGGCGCTCCCTCCTCTCCCCTGCAGAAGCTGACACAGGTGCGCTGGAGTTGCAGGATCACATGACTGGATTAAAATGGATTAAAATAGTACACATTTCTTTTTTTATACAGGTTAGGCAGGATAGGTAGGAGGAGGGGGGAGAAAACATTTTTAATATTAGACTTAAGCCGGCCATTAATGGATTGAAATTCAACTGATTCAGCAAGGAGCAGCCAAATTTCGATCCATGTATGGGCAGGCTGATCGTACAGAAGTTGATTTACCGATAACGTTTTGTACAGCCGGCCTGCTAGGTGATCAGTGCCTCTGGCTATATCAGAGCTGCTGGTTGGATTTAGAAAAAAAAAAAAATGAAGCATGGTCTGTCTGCCTAGTACACACGATGAGAAAATCTGATGAAAAATACCACTTTCGAAGCGATTGTATGATAGTCCAATCATAAGTACACAGCTCTCCAAAGCCGATCACAACAGTTCATGCTGTTGAGAGCTCTTCATTTTCGATATGAGACTGGCATGCAAAAAAACCCCAAAAAACAATAATTTGTCCGATATTTTGTTATGTGTACGAGGCTTTTTAGGCTTTTCTTCCACTTTAACATTTCCCACTGGGCTGCCAATCACTGAAGGAGGAGTTCTGAAAACTCAGTTCTCATTGCCGTGCACCTGGTGACACTCACTTGCCAGCCCATTGATCACGTTGTCTGCCCCACTCCACTACTATCTATATCTGTGCTGCTTAACTGGAGTAATAGTTACATTGTTCACATGCAACTGCTCATCTGAGCTGCAGTGATAACAGGGAAGTGGTACAGGCAGCCTCTCCCACCTGGCCCTCTGCTGATCCGATAATCGGTGCAGACGGCAGTGCATTGACTAGCACTGTACATTTACAAAGCTGCAAGGAGAGGGAAAGTGCAGCTGTATGCAGAGTTTTCATGGTGGAGTGGAGGAGGGGCTTGGGGGGGGGCATAACTAAAGTCTGGGGGATAGCCCCCCAGAGGGCCTGGTATGGATTTTGGGGGAGATCCCATGCCTTTTTTTCCCTAATTCTGTCATAGGGTTCCCCTTAACCACTTCAATGCACTATTATATACTCTGCAGTGACTGTACTGTATATATATATATATACATATATATATATATATATATATATATATATATATATATATATATATATATATATATATATATATATATATATATATATATATATACTAGGCTGCCTGCACACTGAATGCACTATATATATATTACACAGTATAAATTAATACATTGCCTGCACTGTATATATATTCTACACTGACTGCACTGTATATATATATATATATATATATATATATATATATATATATATATATACTAAACTGCCTGCACGCCACTAACTAACCTGCCTAATCTAGCTCAAGTTCTCTCAATCTCTCCACGTTATCACAGTACATATGGCTGCCATTATATAGTGTGGGGCGTGGACTTAGCCTTGATTGGCCAAAGGCAGCCTCCCAGCAGATCGCGCTGTGATTGGCCAAAGCCTGCAGGTCAGGTGCATGCTGTGGCCAATCAGCAGCCGTCAATCCACTGCGATCTTGCAGTGAATTATGGGGCACTCTGCAACGCTTGAATTTGCCGCAAACGACCCATATGTTTCTGTTCGTTTGCGGAAAAATGAACAGCCAATATTCGAGTCGAACTTACGTTCGATTCAAACATCAGGACCATGCCTATTATTATACAGGATTTATCTAGTGCCAACAGTTTGCTCAACAAAATAAAGAGAGACTGTTATGCCCCGTACACACGGTGGGATTTTCCGACGGAAAATGTGTGATAGGACCTTGTTGTCGGAAATTCCGACCGTGTGTAGGCTCAATCACACATTTTCCATCGGATTTTCCGACACACAAAGTTTGAGAGCAGGCTATAACATTTTCCGACAACAAAATCCGTTGTCGGAAATTCCGATCGTGTGTACACAAATCCGACGGACAAAGTGCCACGCATGCTCAGAATAAATAAAGAGATGAAAGCTATTGGCCACTGCCCCGTTTATAGTCCCGACGTACGTGTTTTACGTCACTGCGTTCAGAATGATCGGATTTTCCGACAACTTTGTGTGACCGTGTGTATGCAAGACAAGTTTGAGCCAACATCCGTCGGAAAAAATCCTAGGATTTTGTTGTCGGAATGTCCGAACAAAGTCCGATCGTGTGTACAGGGCACTACAGCTACAGCTACTATACAATTTAGGGAGGTAAGAAGGGCATTTTGCAACAAAATTCGCCCACCTTGATTTCAATAGGATATGTCTCTGGGTTTGGGATCCCTGAAATTCAATTAAGGAGCTGTGATTAAAAAAAAAAAATAATAATAATCAAATAGTCCTTAATTTTCCAAAAACTTCCAAAATGTTCAGGTCTAATGCGTTTTTCTAAATTACATTCTGGGCATTTTACCTTCATTTGTGCCTATTCTAGGACATTGTATCAGCAGAGATCGTTATGTACCTTGCTTTTAAAAGGACCAGTAAATCATTCTTTCTGTGCCATGAGCTTTCTTTTCGTCCCAGCAGTAGGTAACATAAACAAGCTGCTGTAGGTCTTTGCTTCTCTAGTAAAGGAAAAAAAGAGAGAAAGACAAAGGGCTTTCTCCTTTATAGGCCATGGGAAAACCTATGAGCGACCCCCACCGCCTTCCCTATAATGAAGTGCATATCATCTTACTGGCTGGATAAACAGCCCGCTTAACATAAAAGTAATCACACCAGGTATTCCCAAAATGTTTTAATTAAGTTAAAATTAAATATACATTTTTCTGTTGTAGTATCGTCTCAGCCAGATAGACGTTGGATCAATCGGGATTTGGCCTAGAGCCCAATGCTGACAAAGCGATCCATTTCAGAGGCTGAAATAATAACTGCTTTTTAGGCTTTGCTTTTCTCTTTCTCTTGGCAAACCCAATTCAGGGAAGGTATAGGTGAAAGCATAAACTGGAGTGAAGGGTGCGTGCAAAATGCAAATATATCATTAATGTAGAACCCAACAATTATACGCCTCACATACAAAAATCAGTGCAGAAGACATGCAGGGTTTACCTTTAAAAGTCAATGATAAAATAATCACTACATTTATTCTATAGCAATATTGCCCACGTGAGGATAAAATATGGAATTAAATAATATATAAATAAATATATATAAATATATAAATTAATAATCAACCATGGGCTTGGACAGCTATTGTCAATAAGTTGTGTACAACGTAACAACTCCTATTATTTTATATATTCTATATACTATTCAATCTACCATTAAAACATTTCACTATATCTCTTCGATAAGTATAAATAAAACACCTGCTAAGCTAATAAATTCCTGTTCTCTCTTTCTGTGCTGTACTGTTATCGGCGTTGGTGTGCGCAGCCTATTGCATTAGGGTGTGCACTCCAGAGCACAAATCCATGCGTGTATATCAGCAGAGCAGTGGATGGTATCAGTAGAGCAAGGACTGGTGTCAATAGTTTTTTATTTTTCTTACTTTTAAATTATTTTTTACAATAATATCATTTTTTAATAATTTACATTTTTTTTTGGAGCCCCGTTATGGGGCTTTGGTGAAATATCAAGGTTTTAGACAAACCCCTGATGTCTCACTTTTGAGACAGAGAAATAAACTGAGGACATGGATTCCCCAGTCCCTTTCTCTGTAGCCTGCAGTGAACATAATTTAAGTTCAGTTACGAATGAAGACAGGAGCAATTGGTACAGATAACTCACTGTGTTCATTCAGAAAAGAAAGGCCGGTTTAGGAGTGTGTCTATGGGAATGTTTGACCATTCTTCCAGAAGCGCATTTGTGAGGTCAGGCACTGATGTGCACGAAAAGGTCTGTCTCCCAGTCTCCGCATTAATTCATCCCAAAGGTGTTACGGTCTGGACTCTGTGCAGGCCAATCAAGTTCCTCCACCCCAAACTTGCTCATCCACGTCTTTATGGGCCTTTCTTTGTACATTGGTGCACAGTCATGTTGGAACAGGAAGGGGTCATCCCCAAACTGTTCCCACAAAGTTGGGAGCATGAAATTGTCCAAAATGTCTTGGTATGCTGTCGCCTTAAGAGTTCCCTTCACTGAAACTAAGGGGCCAAGTCCAACCCCTGAAAAACAACCCCGCACCATAATCCCTCCTTCACCAAATGATTTGGACCAGTCACAAAGCAAGGTCCATAAAGACATGGATAAGCAAGTTTGGGGTGGAGGAACTTGACTGGCCTCAACCCGATAGAACAGCTTTGGGATGAATTAGAGCGGAGACTGCGAGCCAGGCCTTCTCGTCCACAGTACCTTACAAATGCGCTTCTGGAAGAATGGTCAAACATTCACATAGACCAAGGTTTCTCAACTCCAATCCTCAAGGAGTCCCAACAGGTCACTTTTGCAGGATTTCCCTCAGATGAAACAGCTGTGGTAATTAATAAGGCAATGAAACTGATCAAATCACCTGTGCAAATTAATGGGAGGCCTGAAAACTTGACCTGTTGGGGTGCCTTGAGGACTGGATTTTGGAAACATTACCACAGACACACTTCTAAACCTTGTGCACAGCCTTCCCAGAAGAGTTGAAGCTTTTCTAGCTGCAAAAGGTGGGCCAACTCAGCATTGAACATTACAGACTAATACTGAGATGCCATTAATGCTCATGTGCATGTAAAGGCAGGTGTCCCAATACTTTTGGTAATATAGTGTATATCTACTGTATATATAGACTCACGCACAAGCATGTGTGTTTGAGCTTTAGGATGCAATAGGTTGTGCACACCTATCTGCTATGTGTTGTTTGCCTTTACATTGTTCATGCATTGGGACTACATTGTCCAACAAAACTCACAAGCCCTAAAGACCCTTTCTCACTTGCACAGTCTGCTGTGGTGCATTTAACTCACATATGTTAACAAGCACTAACATGCATCATGTTAAAGTGGTTGTAAACCCTGTTACAACACTTGTACCTACAGGTAAGCCTATAATAAGGCTTACCTGTAGGTACTGTAGATATCTCCTAAACCTGCACAGTTTAGGAGATATTTACCATATACGCTTGCGCCGACATCTTCAGCGCATGCGCACTGAAGAAACAGCTTGCTTGTGACGTTTCTTCAGCAGTGTGCTGTGACCAGCGGATCCCGCGTGCATGCGCGGGAGTGACGTCATCGCGGCTCCGGCCAATCACAGTGCCGGAGCCCGCAAACCCAGGAATAACTCCAGGAGACATGTCGCCGGTCACAACGGTGTGCGGGGCCGCTGCAACAGTAGTGAATGCATACGCAGGTCACACCCACATATGTAAATGATGTTTGCATCAAACATGTGAGATATCACCATTTACTCGGAGTAACAGCATCTTTTATATTTTACAAAAAAATTGGGGTATAAATTATGATTTGTTTTTTTTTAATTCATTATAGTGTATGTTTATTTTTAATTCATTAAAGTGTACTTTTTAGAAAATCCGCTGCATAAAAACCACGTGACATAAAAAATTGCAATGACTGCCATTTTAAAAATGTAATCAAATAAATAAAAACATTTTTTTTTTTAAAGTTTCTCCGTCCCCATGTGCAGTAGTGAACGCATAAGCAGGTCACGCCCACATATGTAAACTATGTTTGCACCAAACATTTGAGATATTGCCATGAACGTCTGAGCGAGAGCAATAATTCTAGCACTAGACCTCCTCTGTAACTCCAAACTGGTAACCTGTCAAAATTTTAAAATGTTGCCGACTGAGATTTTTAAGTAGTACCGTAGTTTGGCGCCATTCCACGAGCGCATGCAAAATTTAACCATGACATGTTAGGTATCTATTTACTCTGAGTAACATCATCTTTTATATTTCACAAAAAAATTGGGGTCTATATTATGTTTTGTTTTTTTTTTATTATTAATTAAAGTGTATATATTTTTTTTTAATTCATGAAAGTGTACTTTTTCCAAAAAATATGCATTTGAAAAACCGCTGTCCAAAAACTATGTGACATAAAAAATTGCAATGACTGACATTTAAAAAAATAAAAAATATATAATGTTTGGGGGTTCTAAGTCATTTTCTAGCAAAAAATACAGATTTTTACTTGTACACAACAAATGTCAAAAACGACTAGGTCCTTTTAGCATTTTAAGCCTATGTTGGGTTGCTTTTCTTCGTATTATTCCTAAAGGTGAGCTGTGCGTTCTAGAGTTTTGGCTGTGTTCCACAAGGAGGAAACACATGTATACAGCAGATCCGGTGGGGTTTAACTCTTTTCACAACTGCATTTGATCTCTTTTTAATATAGGGATTATATATTTCCAGTAAGAAGTTGGCACTTTTGGTGGTCTGGAAAGTTGGGAGCACCAAATGCTTGATTTCATCACAAGTTTCAAACCACGTGTTAGCAGCCCTTTGGGCTATTTGTTGACACTGGATGTGGATTATTTTTTTTTTTCACATATGTTTTTTAAACTACTATAATAGGGCGTACACACGGTCGGACTTTGTTCGGACATTCCGACAACAAAATCCTAGGATTTTTTCCAACGGCTTGTTTTGTCTACACACGGTCGCACAAAGTTGTCGGAAAATCCGATCGTTCTAAACGCGGTGACGTAAAACACGTACGTCGGGACTATAAATGGGGCAGTGGCCAATAGCTTTCATCTCTTTATTTATTCTGAGCATGCGTGGCACTTTGTCCGTCGGATTTGTGTACACACGATCAGAATTTCCGACAACGGATTTTGTTGTCGGAAAATTTTATTTCCTGCTCTCCAACTTTGTGTGTCGGAAAATCCGATGGAAAATGTCCGATGGAGCCCACACACGGTCGGAATTTCCGACAACACGCTCCGATCGGACATTTTCCATCGGAAAATCCGACCGTGTGTACGGGGCATAAGAGATAACTGTTGATTGTACTTTGTATCTGTGTAATTAGTGATTTTTCAAATTATTTTTATTGATGTAAATACAGCAGAAATATATTTTGTGCATAGATATATGCAGCCACAGACCGCTTTTCACCTGGTTTTGCGTGTTTTGGTTTTATACCAAATGCATTAAAGGATAAGTTCACCTTTGGGAACATGTTCATTCATTCACAGAGTTCTGTGAATGATAAACTACAAGTACCAATAGCCTTTGCAGCTGTCGGTTTGTAGTTTTAATGAACTACCAGGGCACCATTGAGCTCTCTTGTAGTTCATTCTCTCTTCCTGTCAGTGTGTATCTGCCTACCCATATGTGGTACAAGCAAACAGATACACTGACAAGTCTTACATGGTACCTGCAATCTGCTGAGTGGGGGTGCAATGCTTTACACGCTCCAAGTAAAAAAAATAAAAAAATAAATGCACATTGTTTTACCTGCAAAAAGATGTGCATTTATTTTTATTTTTTTAAAAGGTGAACTTATCCTTTAACACTGCCTTTGTCATGGGTTTTTTTTTCAGGCCAGTGTCCCAGGGAGTATTGAGGTTATGCAGAGAAAGGAAACTAGAATTTGGAGAAGATCAGAAACTGTAGCCTCCATTCTCCTATAACAGGTCTGCTTTATAGAGCTTTATATATTTTCCCTCTGCGTCTCCTGATTATTTATGCTAGATCTGAACTCACATTACCACCTTCTCCTTTGATGTGTACACGGTGGACCTGCAGACAGACTGATGTGAAGAATGAGCTATTAGTGACACATTAGAGTGCACATGACAGGTGATCCTCTGGATGTATGCTGGGAATTAATTACACCCAGATGTTCACAATCTGCTACCTTGTGCATCTCAGAAAACAATCCAGGACTAAGAACAATCCACTCTATTCAAATAAATATGGTGGAAGAAGCCTGTGCAAGTGGACCTTACATGCATGCTAAGTATCATGTTAGTGTAAAGCCTCGTACACACGATCAGATTGTTGGCCAACAAAACCGTGGACTTTTGCCTGAAGAGCGTTGGCCCAAACTTGTCTTGCATACAAATGGCAAGGAATTGTTGGCCAACAAATACGAACGTAGTGACGTACTACGTTGTTTTTCAGCTCTTTAGCGCCACCCTTTGGGCTCCTTCTGCTAATTTCGTGTCAGTAGAAGTTGATTCGCGCTTTTCATTTCGCACTTTCCATTTCACACTTTCCATTTAGCAATTTTCATTTCGCGCTTTTCATTTCACGTTTTTCAGTTCGTTTCTGAATGGCCGTTCGTCAACCAGCCATGTTGCGGAATCGGAGGAGATAACGTGTTATTTAGTATTGGCCTTGGAGTTTTTGCTTTGACATTATTCTTTTGGTTGAATAATAATGATTTGATTTGGTATATTTTCTATATTTGTGGATGCATAGAATGCACTTTTTGGTTACGTTCTTTTGGCAGATAGCATGTCTATTTTTATTTGTTTTCTTTTTTTAATGCACAATAAAAAAAATTGTGGAGAATAATACTTGGCTATGTGTTTTACTTCAAATGACAGTTTGGGAGTAGGCAGTTAGATTTAAAAAAATACAATGAAAAATTGACAAGGGACACCAACATAGTTGTATCTTTGATTTTAAAAACTTTGGGATAATGGTGTTGTGGTAACTTGCTCCAAAAAAAAAAAAAAAAGAAAAAAAAAGCATAATAATATTATTCTTGATATCACTAGAAAAAAAAAGCCTTTGAACATTTGTTTGCAATAACTCCATCAGTATCACCAGCAAAGCAGCTTCAGTATTATCCCATTAAAGAAGAAGAGAATAGTGCGCTGCATTTTGAGATTTCATAATTTACCACATCACAAATGTTAATTCTCCATTACGAACGCTAGTTTACAAGACCGATCGGTTCTGGCTCATCCTTGCTTCCGAGCATGCTTGTTTGTACTTTGGACTTTTGTCCGACGGACTTGTGTACACACGCTCAGAAAATTCGACAACAGACATTTGTCCGCGGAAAATTTTGAAACCTGCGATCCAACATTTGTCCGTGGAAAATCCGACAACAATTGTCTGATGGAGCGTACACATGGTCGGATTTTCCACCAACAACCTGTCATCACACATTTCCCATCGGAAAATCTGATCGTGTGTACGAGGCTTTACACTGCCAGGTATGTATTGTCTCTTACAGATGTAGCCCAGTCTGCAGCTCCAGTAGGAAGGGGACTCTGTGTCTGTGCTGCAGAGAAGACTTTTACACAGTCACAGATGCTGGGGAGGCTCCATTTGCAGAACATACAACAGTCAATGTTAAGCTGCCCTCCATCAACTAGGGGGTGCACTGAGGGTATGAAATGCTAGAAACTCTAATTTTGAAGGATTGTGGGACATGTAGTTTCTAGGAAGCAGCCCTGAAGGAAAACAAAAATACTGTGTGGAACTACAAGTCCCAAGAGGAAGGGCTGCTGCAAGGTGTAGAGAGGAAACCCTGGCTAGGTATACAAAGTCTCACCTAGAGAGAGAGAGAGAAGGGGAAGCTGCTGGTGTGCTGAGACTGGTGACACTGCTAAGTGTCAGTGCTCCCTGTGTCCCTAGATAAGGACTGAACTGTTAAACCTGCCAGAGATCACCTTATCAGAGGAGAGACAACTTGCAATGAAAATTTTGTTCAACAGTCACAGATAGGATGTATAATATCGAGTCCTTCATCACATGCTCTACCCAGTATGTAGTCTACCTCATCCAATGTCCATGCTCAAAACAATACATTGGACGCACTAAACGTGAATTGCATGTATGTCTATCAGAACATGTCGCTAACATCAAGCGAGGATTTACTAAGCACAATCTGTCAAGACACTATGCTAAGTATCATAATAAAAAACTGAAAGGTACTCTCTTTCTAGCTCTTGATAGAATACGTCCCCATTGGAGAGGTAACAATATGGTCAGATCCATCTCTAGACTTGAGACTAGATGGATTTTCGACATGGTATCTTTTAGACCTCATGGGTTAAACGTAGAATGGGATATAAACTGTTTTATAAATAATGCATGAATTAACTCCTCATAGTTTATGGTTTTTATTTTTTTTTTATATTTTTCATTTCTTATTTTTTATTTCATATCTAATAATAAAAAATATTTTTTGGTCTATTGTACAGATAAAACTTTTTATACCAAGTCATTATGGATATAGTTTTGATGTATGATGTATATTATGTTTTTTATTGCCAGTTGCGGTGCCTACACTTGCTGTACGTTCCTTCCGTCGTAGTTCTTTTGTACCATCCTGTTCCATTACCGATATCTTTTTCTGCCACGAGATGGCGTTTTTTCCTTCACTTCCTTAGCAGCCCATGTTTAACATTGACGGCCAGCAGTTAATATGGCTGAACCGTTCTTCTTCTATTACATCGTTTGAATTGCCAGTAGTCAAAATGGCGCCTCCGGTATATATAAATGCCCAAACGTGATGACATGGTCACCCGGCCAATCCCCAGACGACGTCCTATCGTGACGAAACGCGTAGGGAGGAGCCTACGATGGTAACGTCATCACGCTTTTGGATGGGCTTACAAATGTAGGAAATGAAGTACGGCACACGGAGACACCAGCACCTGTGATTTTATACTACATCCCTTTTGCCTCACATTGACTGCAATTTTGTAAGTGCAATTCCTCTTTTTATATAAATAAATTCCCTCATTTATACATTTTACACTATGGAAGCATTCTGTTTTATATTTCTGGAAATGACCCACCGCTAAAGCTGCTGTTCCTGTATTGCGCTCTTTGGTTTTTGGGAGACCGAATTTCCTATGCTGGGCGAGACTGCCGTAATAGCAGTCATCGCCATCCGGTAAGCAGAATATATAACTCACTTCAGGGTGCACAACTACACTGATGTTTTTCTGCATCTCTCACAGATGGGTGTTCTTATTTGTTTATTTATGGTCTAAATATTCCTGCACGGACTTTTTTTGATAAAAAATTTTTCTTTGTTGTTTTTTTTTTTTTGTTATTTCACATGTATATATATTTTTTTGCATTTAATGCTGATTCATTTGCATGATTTGCTCTATGTCATTGTTCACTCAATTATACATTAGTCACTACTTGCTGATTATCTCATAGGACGCTACCTTAGTTTTCTTGGTCCTAATTTTTTCACATAAGATTTAGCACTGCACTCCCCTTGTTTACATAATGAAAATTGAGGCTGTAAGGGGACAGCTGCAGCCTGCACCCGAGTGAAAGGTGGCAGCCATTCAAGAACTTTAGAGGACATCCTGAAAGCTGGCTGAGCCTGCTGCCTGGGTGAGATGTCAAACACTGTGGACACTGACAGGAGCACACTTTGCTTGTGAGCAGGAGATTTGCTGCTGACACAGAATGGTGAGAGGTCAATGTCCAGCCCTGCACTACACCTTGATAAAAGATGAGTAAAGTTGTCTGCAAATAATACAGTGGCAGTGTCTGCTCAAATTCTTAAAGGGACATCACCTGGAGAACTCAATTACAATGGTTGTGCCCCAATGGGCTGGCAAGCAGATTAACTAGGGAAGCATACTGTTATTGTTATACATATATATATATCCGCCTCTAGTTAGGGTTGTGGTTTGAATGGGGCAAATAGAAAAAGAGCTTAGGGAGGGAGATACAAATAACCAGCCTGAATATTTATCATGCTCCAGCCAATCCCTGAAGAGGAGTGTCCAGAAGGGGGCTGGAAAGGTGGTAAATAGCAGTGGCGGCCGGTGGTAATTTTTTGGAGGGGACGGCAAACAGTAACACACCCTCCCCCCGGGTCGGTCAGTGGTCGGTCCATCTATGGTGGACAGCGCTTCTCCCGGGCTTCACTGGCGGCTTCCCTTGCTAAGCGGCGATGGCTTTCCCTTTCCCTGTTTTCCACCGGCATTGCAGCGGCTTCCGTTTCCTCCCTCCTTGTCGGCGGCCAATTGGGAAGCTTTTTTTTTCGGCCAATCGGAAAACGGATCTCAGACCTGTTTCTGATTGGCTGGATTGAGGATCAGTGTTTCAATAGCGAATGTTCATTTGCTGTTGTAACACCTGGGTGGGCTCCTGGCACAATGCTCTGCACCACAAGCCCACCCTATTTTGAAGCCTATTAGAGCCCCTGGCTCTAATCAGGTGCTTCCAAAAAACACCCCCCACAGCTGTAATTCACACTCCCAGCATCCACAAAGGGGCCAGATGCATGAATAGGGGGTGGCAGTGTCCTGTCAGAATAGTGGCCGTGGATAGAGCATGGGGGTGGCGGCCGTGCACAGAGGGGGCGGCGCTCTGGCACCCCTAATGGAGGTGCCACCACTGGTAAATGGGTTAAGGCACTAGAAAACTGGGTCCTCTCTCCCCAGGAGGGTTCCAGAGTCGGAGGGGCTTGCTGTGAGGCAGTCCATGGCCTGTGTAGCTGTTTAAGAGGCCTCAGTGGAGTCAGGGCTGAGGTCCCAGGTGGCTCTTCCTAGAAGCTGATTGCAGGACCTGACCACAAGGGATTTGGTCTGGAGAAGGACCGTCTCACTCACTGGACCCTGTAAGCTGGAAGGTGGCAGCTGTCCTGGGGACTTGTGAGGAAATACCCTAAATTGATCCCTGTGACTGTGCAATGTTCTGGAAATTGCATTTGCTACCAGTGGTTGTGTGTGGATGCATGGTAACCAGATATCAAAAAACTTGCCTTATAGAAGAAAGAGAAGATTGTCCTCTAATTGCTATGTGCTAACTGTTTTGGAGTATCCCATGCCCTAAACCCTCTCCTGCTAAGTTTCTTCAATCAATAAATCTTAAAATTACATACCCTAGACCAGGATTTCTCAAACAGGGTTCCATAGAACTCTAGGATTCCTCCAGAGGTTGCTAGGGGCTCCTTGGGCAATGAGCGAGTTCTTCCTCTCAGATACCATTGATCTTTTTAGCTATCTGTAAGAGGATCATTTTTCCTATCGACCACAAGTGTAAGGAGCATTCTTCCCATTGCCCATCACACTAATGTATCACAAGTTGTAGATATAGTAATTTTTGGCAGGGGTTCCCTAAGGTGGGAAAGTTATTTCAAGGGTTCCTCTGTGTTGAAAACATTGAGAAATGCTGCCATAGACTGTGCTATTGAAGCACAGTCTTGGGCTGGTGCTTGTGCTGGTTGGCAGGCAGCCTTTGTACTTTTAGGGAAGAACCAGTTGATACTGTACTAGCAGCCCTGGGTAGGGCTACACTGTGTTTACCTCTAATATGATACATTTCAGATGCTCATGTAACAATGTCATACATACCACTCAGTTACGCTTTTTCGGAAAGTCTGAAAGCAGATTTATGTACTACTTATTTGAGAATTCATTGCAATTTCACTAAATCTATCCAATGATGTTGTGATGTTACTATGGTCTCTGTTTATCGTTTGTACTAGAAATGTTTTATGTCACCCTGTTTCTGTTTTGCCTGTAAACCTCAGAAAAAAACTTTATGGAAAAAGAAGCTTTAAACTACAGCATATTAAAACTTTTTTTTTAAAAACTTTCTTTATATAGTATCTGTGTGCATAGCTCCCAACTGTCCCTGATTTTGAGGAATCGTCGCTGATTTGGAGCAAAGTCCCTCTGTCCCTCTTTCCCCCTCATTTGTCCCTCATTTTGGTCTGATCTATATATAAAATGCACTTTTTATCTTTCAAAAAGTGTTTCCCCGTGCTAAAACTTTTATCCAATTTCTAAATGCTTTTTTGGAAATGTCAAAAGCCAGTATAAAGTAATTGCAGAAGTAAAAAATAAAAGCACTTGTGGGTTTAACTAATCTTTTTTTTGCATAATTGTCCTTTAAGTGGGTGTGTCCTATGCCTACATACTTTTGCAAATAGGTGTCCCTCATTCCCATCTCAAAAAGTTGGGAGGTATGTGTGTGCATCTGTAAGGAACCCATGGAGAAGTTTGAATTGTGGCCCCTGAGACATTAATTTTCCCAGGTGTTCAGGCTACATAGGGATTGCCACAACTCCTATTAGACAATATTAAGTATTCAGTGTAGCCGGGAGAGGACTACGGTAACCTGATTCAGCAGACCTAATCCCCACTTCTTCAGACTGTTCCTATTTCCCCCTAGTGCTAGACTCAGATCATATTGCATCACACTCCTGAGCCAGTGAAGGGGAGCATCGTTGGAATTGTAGTCTCCTGCACAACCATTACTGTACTGCTCAATCCTTAGCAGACTTTATCCCCCAACAATCTACTCTTTCCAGGGGAGAATTATTGGAGAGACTATAAGAGGAACTGGCCAGCAGGCTCTCTTCTTCCTGAAAGACAAAAACAGAACATTCCATAGCTCAACTCACCAACCAGTCTGCCAACTGACCAAATTAAACTGTCCAACAGTCTGCGTTAAAAACAGGGGTTTAGTTAGCACACATTTGCAAACACATGCATAAGCTGCAAGCCCTCTTCACGGCACCCTGTGTATGCTTGTAGTCCTAAAGCTAATGAATTTATAAGCGTCTCCACAATGGAAGCACATGCATTAAATGGATAGATGGGTGGGCCTGGAGGCAGCCCAATCCCCCTTAAAGGAACAGGAGCACACTGGACACCCAGCAGGAGCACAGTGGGAGCAAAGGTGTACAGTGTGTCCCCGGACCATATTTTACACCAGTAACAAACAAATGGCCCCTGCCCCCACCTATAACTGGCCTTCACAGCAAGGAGCACATGGAAGGGTGAACACACGAAAGACAAAAACAGAACATTCCATAGCTCAACTCACCAACCAGTCTGACCAGTCCAAATTAACCTGTCCAACAGTCTCTGTTAACAACGTTAAATGGTTAGATTAGGGGCAGGTGGGCCTGGAGGCAGCCCAATCCCCCTAAAAGGACTCTCTTCTTCCTGAGACCCATTAAGTGAGCACCGGCCTCGCCACTCAGCTGTGGGATTGCGGCATACCACGGCGCCAGAGGTCACCTCTGTTACTGATACCAAACGTATTCGCTGTACAGCACCACACTGAGGACATCCTGCAATTTCTACCAGTGGGAGGGAGACAGTGTAGTGGGTGACAGCCCAGACCGCCGAGTCCATCCAACCGATCCACCGCATCCAGCTCCTGCTGACCGGGGTACAGACCTTGCATCGCTTCCTGTGTGTGTGACAGCCTTCCCCAGGATCTGGTGAGCAGGCTCATGTCCAAATAGGGTTGCTACCTTTTGTTCAAGCCATACCTGAACACTTTAGTGGCGCATGGCATATTTTCTTGTAGTATACACTATAGGATTGTAAAAGACCTGGGACACCTTTGGGTGCCCCAAGGAGAGTAGTAATGCGGTGTGTGTAATGCGCTGCTGCGAATGGGGGCATGGTCAAATTGTGTGAACAGTGGGAGGAGCTTAAAGGGGCATGGTTAAATAAAACAATAGCATTCTTGTACCCATAAAATATGCTTATATTGCTATGCCATAAGTAAGAGTTTCACAGACATGTATAAACCTCAGCACAATCATTAAAAAAAAAAAAAAAACCTCTTATGCCCTGTACACACAACAGGATTTTCCAACAACAAAATCCATGGGTTTTTTTCCGACGGATGTTGGCTCAAACTTGTCACATAGGTTGGACTTGATGGACTTGTGTCTTTTTTCAACCTCACCTACTATGTAAGCATATGTAACTATGTAACTATGTCTTGCATACACACGGTCACACAAAGTTGGTCGGAAAATCTGAACGTCAAGAATGCGGTGACATATAACACGTACGATGAGCCGAGAAAAAGTTCAATAGCCAATGCTGCTCTTCTGCATGATTCAGAGCATGCGTGGAACTTTGTGCGTTGGAATTGTGTACACACGTTCGGAATTTCCGACAACAAATTTTGTTGTCAGAAAATTTGAGAACCAGCTCTCAAATTTTGTGTGACGGAAATTCCGAAGGAAAATGTCCAAATGGAGCCTACACATGGTCGGAATTTCCGACAACAAGCTCCTATAAAACATTTTCCGTCGGAAAATCCTATCGTATGTACGGGGCATTACATTAAATATGATTTTGCATACACTGAAAATAGTCACTTTGTTTGAGCTGACCTTAAAGAAGACCTTTATTGGAATAGTCAGAGATTGCTTAGCAACCAGCAACTGTTAGGATACCGAACACTTTGGTGAGGAGTAATGTGTAATGTACAATATAGTGTATATAGTGCAGGACTTGGTTAAGGTGGCCATAGACAGTTCGTTTTCACTAATTCAGCCAGTAGGCTGAATGAAAAAAACAAACAGATTTCTCTATCCACACGAATTAGGTGGATGGAGGAATTCCTTCCACTATAAGGGCTGGTTCACACCATAAAGAGCGCGTTTTTGTGCGTTCACATGTGGTGCACTGGAACACACAAAAAGTAAGGCAGGCTGTTAAAAAAAACACACACACATCAACGCAACACAATGCATTAAAAATGGAAAATAACTCAATTGCATTTAAACAAGTATCAATCCAAGCTATACACAGTGCATGTTGTGTGAATGAGCCCTGAACAGATCTGTTGGTGGAAATATCATTTCCTTCCAAAAATACTACTTGTGCAGTACACTTGTAGTGCAAAGTGGATGTTCCTTTAGTAAATAAACCCCAGAGTGTCTTTTCCTTACCTGCAGGAGTAGGGCCCATCACTGGAGCCACTGCAAAGATGAGTGTGGGAAGTTGGGAACCGGCCAGAGGGCGGACTGGAAGGTGGAGCGGCTGTATCCCATGGGTTCCTCTACAAAAGCGTCACTGGTTGCTAGGAGACTGGTGGTGTTCTAGCAAAGCTGAGCATCCACAGGCTGGCGGTGGCGGCTACCGCACACAGGAGGGCAGGGCGGAGTGGAGTGTGAGGGACGAAGAGAGTGCAGCAGTGAAGCTTTAGCCGCTGCATTGAAGGATACTCCCCACTGAGTTCCCACTCCCACACTGGCTCCAGTCATGCATGGGGGGGTTGCGAGGGAGGGAGAGAGTGAGAGAGTGAAACCACTGCATTCAAGGATAGTAGGATACCCCTCTCTGAGTTCCTACACTGGCTCCATTCATTCTTCTGGGAGGGGGCATGTGTGCAAAGGAGGGAGAGAGTGAAGCCACAGTTGCTGCATTGATGGATCTGCCCCACTGAGTTTCCACTCCCACACTGGCTCCAGTCATGCATGGGGGGGTTGCGAGGGAGGGAGAGAGTGAGAGAGTGAAACCACTGCATTCAAGGATAGTAGGATACCCCTCTCTGAGTTCCTACACTGGCTCCATTCATTCATCTGGGAGGGGGCGTGTTTTCAAAGGGAGGGAGAGAGTGAAGCCACAGTTGCTGCATTGGTGGATCTGCCCCACTGAGTTCCCATACTGGCTCCAGTGATCTGTGGGACTGGAGGTATGCTACTGTGTCCGGGTTTCAGGAGGACAGAAACCTGGGCATAAGTGTCAAAACTCAGACTGTCCAAGTCATTTTCGTACAGGTGGCAACCCTATGCCCAAATCTCCTCCAGTCTGTCAGTAACATACAATCTGTAGACACTGCATGCAGACACATAACCTGGATTATCAAGAGAACTGGTACATTGCCATATCTAACATTTCTCTGCTGATTATTAACCCCTTATGTTACACAGAAGATTTCCTGTTCACATCTGAGCTCCAACACTGCTGGTGAAGACAACTTTCAGGCCTAACATTCAGACTACTACCACTTTCTTGCCTTCAAAGGGTAGAGTGACTGGTTCCAACATAACTCAATCTCTCATTAGGATCAGAGTCTTTTTAGATCGATCCTTTTCCCTTTTAGTGGTATAATCAGTTAAAGTTGCTCTAGTAATCTTACTGCAAAGTGTCTATCTTGCTGTTATTGCTATTTGTACATATCAATCTGCTGAGTGTTCAATTCAACCTGTTTTAGGGAGTTTCCCAGGATTTGGCTGATTGACGCTCTTATACACCCCTTTTGCTGTCTAGTTAATACAAAATACTGTTGAACTCAGTTTGCATTGTGTCTGTGTTTCATTTAAAGGAGTATACACTAGAGTGCCAGATGGACAGGCAGGAAAAGAAACATGGACCAGGAGGACAAGAAATATCTAGCGGCCCCCATGGGGGGTGGTGCTACATCATTTTGACCAATGTTCTATGGAATAAATAAAAAACCCATTTTCATATAAAAAGAACGAGGAATGATTCAGGGCGGTAGAGTGATGATTGGGAATCCGCTGACGATTCTATTGAAAGGTGTGCGGTGTCCACATATTTCAATGGTCCTTTTAAAAACATGACCGTTGTTACAATTATCTCTTCTTGTTATCAACAACCCTCGTTGGTAAGCAATTATGGCTCATTCATATTTTATGGTGTGTGCCCAGAAGAAAGGAAATGCACACAAAGATTGCGTCTAGTAATCCATTAATGCCTACAGCAATTTGTTGGACTGCAAAGTAGTATTAAAGAATGTATAATATTCATTATCCATATAGTACATAATTTAAAATGGGAAGATTGCTTTTCGTGCTTTCGGTGACAACCCTATGTGTATGGAATACATGCGATAGTCGGAATAATAGAGTTCAGAGGTGAAACATTATGCTGGAAATATATTAGCAGGCGAGCAAGAAATGTTATTTGTATATTCAAGCACAGTTTCAAACTAGCCTAAAAGGAAATTGTAGTGTACGTACTGTATATTCCCCAAACACCTTCATTTTGTTGGTTTTGCTGCATTTAGCTTAAAGAACTCTTGACATTAGAAAGGCCTGCTGAATCTCCAAGGCATAGTGCTTTGTGTGCATTAAAATCAGTGCTATGGCTTGGAAATAAAATTATGCTTTTATTACTGTCAGTGCTAACTGTAGTTACACCCCCAGGCAGAAGCCCAAATTATGGGCATTCCTATAGGGTAGGTACAGGCAGCACTAAAGCCATGGGACCCTCTTAATTCTGCAGCCCTGTTTGCCATGTATTCCTGTGCCTCCTCTGCTCCATTTATACAAGGTTGAGCCTGCAACCTCCCATAGCCCCTCTCCATTCTGCAGCCATGCCTCCTCTGCTTCTGTCAGGATCTAATCAGAACAGAGGTGCACATGTGGCAATATGCAGGTTGGGAATTTCTGCCAATAACCTCTGTGGTCATGCACATTTGCGCATCAACAAGTGTACGCACATTGTGGATGTCCAATACCAGAACTAGCGACAAGCAGCCTATTTAAGGAAAGAATGACTGGTAATTGATAGATGATCTTCAGCTATCCGTGATTCCTGTTCCTGTATATACCGTCTCTGTGCTACTTGATTACCTGTTACTGACTCGGCCAGTTTCTGGACTTCTCTCTGCCTGAATGCTGATAGTGACCTTGGCTTGTTGATAGACCTCACTTAGCTCTGATCTCCTGTTTAGAACCACGGCCTGGTTCTTGACCTCTGCTATCTCCAGTTATATAGCCTACCTGTGTATGACCTCAGCTCAGCTCCAAAACCATAGCTTTCTTCCACTTACCTGTATATAACCCTGGCCCAACTTTGAGACAACATCTCTCTTCTACGTACCTGTGCATGACCAAGGCATTGCTGTCTTGCAGGTCTGTCCTACAGGTCCTGCCCTACATTATCTTCCATGGATGTACAGCCTGCCAGTCATGGATCCTCCCTGGGGGTATTTTTGAGAGTCCTGTCAGTTGCTCAGACATTGTTCTTGCTGACCTGTTTCAATAACTCCTATCTAGCACATGGCCCCCAAGCCCTCAGCCCCCATGCTACTTTGTGCCTTGCATGCCCTGTCCCCATATCCAGGGGTGCTCGGTTCAGAGTTGAAAGGGAGGCCCTGTCTAAGCTATGGGACAGCTCCCTTAGTTACTTTTAAATAATTGACCTAGCAACCTCCCACAGCCGCAGGCTTGTTCAGAGAAGATGGCTAAAGTAGTAGCAATCTCTCCACCATGGCCAAGACCTAAGAGCTGTCCAAGGATGTGAGGGACAAGATTGTAGACCTACACAAGACTGGAATGGGCTACAAGACCCTCGCCAAGCAGCTTGGTAAAAGAGTGACAACAGTTGGTGCGATTATTCTCAAATAGAAGAAACACAAAATAACTGTCAATCTCCCTCAGTCTGGGGCTCCATGCAGGATCTCACCTTGTGGAGTTTCAATGATCATGAGAACGGTGAGTAATCAGCCCAGAACTACATGGGAGAATCTTGTCAATGATCTCAAGGCAGCTGGGACCATAGTCACCAAGAAAACAATTGGTAGCACACTACGCCATGAAGGATTGAAATCCTGCAGGCCCCCCTGCTCAAGAAAGAACATGTACAGACCTGTCTTCAGTTTGCTAAGGAACATCTGAATGATTTAGAGGAGAACTGGGTGAAAGTGTTGTGGTCAGATGAGATCAAAATCAAGCTCGTTGACATCAACTCAACTCGCCCTGTTTGGAGGAGGAGGAATGCTGCTTATGACCCCAAGAACACCTTATGGAAGTGGAAACATTATGCTTTAGGTGTGCTTTTCTTGACAACTTCACCGCATCAAAGGGACAATGGATGGGGCCATGTACCAACAAATCTTGGATGAGGACCTCCTTCCCCCAGCCAGGGCATTGAAAATGGGTCGTAGATGGATATTCCAGAATGACAATGACCCAGAACACACGGCCAAGGCAACAAAGGAGTGGCTCAGGAAGAAGCGCATTTACTGTAGGTCCTGCAATGGCTTAGCCAGTCTCCAGACCTTACTCCCGTAGAAAATATGTGGAGGGAGCTGAGGGTTCGAGTTACCGAACGTTAGCCTTGAAACCTTAATGATTTGGGGAGGATGTGCAAAGAGGAGTGGGACAAAATCCCTCCTGAGATGTGTGCAAACCTGGTGGCCAACTACAAGAAACATCTGACCACTGTGATTGCCAACAAGGGCTTTGCCACCGAGTACTAAGTCGTGTTTTGCGAAGGGGTCAAGTACTTTTTTCACTCACTAAAATGCAAATCAATTTATAACTTTTTTGAAATGTGTTTTTCTGGATTTTTTTTGTTATTATTCTGTCTCTCACTGTTATGCCGCGTACACACGGTCGGACTTTCCGGCATACTTGGTCCGACGTTCTTACCGCCGGACTTTCTGAACGGACGGACTTGCCTACACACGACCGGACTTTCCGGCAGGCTAGGTCCGCCCGTCTTCCCGGCGGACTTTCGCCGTAGTTGCGGCGGACTTTCAGAATGAACGGACTTGCCCACACACGGACAAGTCTGTTCATTTTGAACGTGACTCGGGTACGACGGGACTAGAAAAGGAAGTTAACTCTCGCCGCTTTTATCGGCGAGATTGACACCTTGCGAGCCCCGTCGTGGGGCATCCCAGGCCCTTATGTCTGGTATGGATTTTGAGGGGAACCCCCTACGCCGAAAAAACGGTGTGGACCCCCCCTAAAATCCATACCAGACCCTGATCCGAGCACGCAGTCCAGCTGTTCAGGAAAGGGGGTGGGGACGAGCGAGCGCCCCCTCTCCTAAACCATACCAGGCCGCATGCCCACAACATGGGGGGTGGGTGCTTTGGGGGAGGGGGGCGCCATGCGGGCCCCCCCACTACAAAGCACCTTGTCCCCATGTTGATGAGGACAAGGGCCGTTGGTTGTCGGGGTCTGCGGGCGGGGGGCTTGTCGGAATCCGGGAGCCCCCTATAAAAAGAGGGCCCCCAGATCCCGGCCCCCCACCCTAGGTGAATGAGTATGGGGTACATGGTACCCCTACCCATTTACCAAGGGAAAAAGTGTCCATAATAAAACACACTACACAGGTTTTTGAATTAATTTATTAGACAGCTCCGGGGGGGGGTCTTCTTCTGGCTTCGGGGGTCTTCTTCCGACAATCTGAAAAACATGTGAAAATGCACGTTTCATACCTCCCAACTTTCTGAGATGGGAATAAAGGACACCTATCAGCAAAAGTATGCAGGCATAGGACACACCTCTTGCCACACCCCCTTAAAGGAGAATTGTACAAAAAAAATAAGATTGCTTGTTTTTTTACCACTACTATTCCTTTATATATTGGCTTTTGGAATCTACAAATGCAGCAATTTAGAAATCAAATCAAAGGTTTAGCACAGGGAAACACTTTTTAATAGATAAAAAGTGCATTTTATATACATCTATATAGATCAGACCAAAATGAGGGACAAATGAGGAGGAATGAGGGACAGAGGGACATTGCTCCAAATCAGGGACAGTACCTCGAAATCAGGGACAGTTGGGAGGTATGCACGTATTGTGCTTTTTGCCCTAGTAACTAGCTATTCATTGGTTAAAAATCACGTTAATAAAAAATGCTGACAAGAAAATACCTGCAAAAACGCTCAAAAAGATCCGCACAAACATTGAAAAAAAAAGGCCTGTAACTGATCAAAGATGTTCTGATCAAATGTGAATTCAGCCTTAGATTAGGTTAGGTTGAATGCATTAACCCACACAAAAAACGTGAATACACTGCGCTCCACCCATGCTGCGGGGAAACCCGCAGCAGATAAGTGAAAAAGGGGCCTTACATTATTTTCGTTCAGCTTGCTGTTTTGTTTGCCTGTGTATATCAGAATACCTGATTGGATGCAATTGCTGTTCAGCTGACAATTTTCTGTCCAGTTTCTTCGATTCTTCAAATGAAAAATGTCGGTCAGTAGGGTGGAGACAGGACAGGACCCAAATTTCATCCAGTTTATCAGGAACTGGCCAAAATTCACATGGTGTATGGTCAGCTTTAGTCTTAAAGAGGAACTGCAGTCTGCTCACATAATTTATACAAGGTTGAGCCTGCAACCTCCCATAGCCCCTCTCCATTCTGCAGCCATGCCTCCTCTGCTTCTGTCAGGATCTAATCAGAACAGAGGTGCACATGTGGCAATATGCAGGTTGGGAATTTCTGCCAATAACCTCTGTGGTCATGCACATTTGCGCATCAACAAGTGTACGCACATTGTGGATGTCCAATACCAGAACTAGCGACAAGCAGTCTATTTAAGGAAAGAATGACTGGTAATTGATAGATGATCTTCAGCTATCCGTGATTCCTGTTCCTGTATATACCGTCTCTGTGCTACTTGATTACCTGTTACTGACTCGGCCAGTTTCTGGACTTCTCTCTGCCTGAATGCTGATAGTGACCTTGGCTTGTTGATAGACCTCACTTAGCTCTGATCTCCTGTTTAGAACCACGGCCTGGTTCTTGACCTCTGCTATCTCCAGTTATATAGCCTACCTGTGTATGACCTCAGCTCAGCTCCAAAACCACAGCTTTCTTCCACTTACCTGTATATAACCCTGGCCCAACTTTGAGACAACATCTCTCTTCTACGTACCTGTGCATGACCAAGGCATTGCTGTCTTGCAGGTCTGTCCTACAGGTCCTGCCCTACATTATCTTCCATGGATGTACAGCCTGCCAGTCATGGATCCTCCCTGGGGGTATTTTTGAGAGTCCTGTCAGTTGCTCAGACATTGTTCTTGCTGACCTGTTTCAATAACTCCTATCTAGCACATGGCCCCCAAGCCCTCAGCCCCCATGCTACTTTGTGCCTTGCATGCCCTGTCCCCATATCCAGGGGTGCTCGGTTCAGAGTTGAAAGGGAGGCCCTGTCTAAGCTATGGGACAGCTCCCTTAGTTACTTTTAAATAATTGACCTAGCAACCTCCCACAGCCGCAGGCTTGTTCAGAGAAGATGGCTAAAGTAGTAGCAATCTCTCCACCATGGCCAAGACCTAAGAGCTGTCCAAGGATGTGAGGGACAAGATTGTAGACCTACACAAGACTGGAATGGGCTACAAGACCCTCGCCAAGCAGCTTGGTAAAAGAGTGACAACAGTTGGTGCGATTATTCTCAAATAGAAGAAACACAAAATAACTGTCAATCTCCCTCAGTCTGGGGCTCCATGCAGGATCTCACCTTGTGGAGTTTCAATGATCATGAGAACGGTGAGTAATCAGCCCAGAACTACATGGGAGAATCTTGTCAATGATCTCAAGGCAGCTGGGACCATAGTCACCAAGAAAACAATTGGTAGCACACTACGCCATGAAGGATTGAAATCCTGCAGGCCCCCCTGCTCAAGAAAGAACATGTACAGACCTGTCTTCAGTTTGCTAAGGAACATCTGAATGATTTAGAGGAGAACTGGGTGAAAGTGTTGTGGTCAGATGAGATCAAAATCAAGCTCGTTGACATCAACTCAACTCGCCCTGTTTGGAGGAGGAGGAATGCTGCTTATGACCCCAAGAACACCTTATGGAAGTGGAAACATTATGCTTTAGGTGTGCTTTTCTTGACAACTTCACCGCATCAAAGGGACAATGGATGGGGCCATGTACCAACAAATCTTGGATGAGGACCTCCTTCCCCCAGCCAGGGCATTGAAAATGGGTCGTAGATGGATATTCCAGAATGACAATGACCCAGAACACACGGCCAAGGCAACAAAGGAGTGGCTCAGGAAGAAGCGCATTTACTGTAGGTCCTGCAATGGCTTGGCCAGTCTCCAGACCTTACTCCCGTAGAAAATATGTGGAGGGAGCTGAGGGTTCGAGTTACCGAACGTTAGCCTTGAAACCTTAATGATTTGGGGAGGATGTGCAAAGAGGAGTGGGACAAAATCCCTCCTGAGATGTGTGCAAACCTGGTGGCCAACTACAAGAAACATCTGACCACTGTGATTGCCAACAAGGGCTTTGCCACCGAGTACTAAGTCGTGTTTTGCGAAGGGGTCAAGTACTTTTTTCACTCACTAAAATGCAAATCAATTTATAATTTTTTTGAAATGTGTTTTTCTGGATTTTTTTTGTTATTATTCTGTCTCTCACTGTTATGCCGCGTACACACGGTCGGACTTTCCGGCATACTTGGTCCGACGTTCTTACCGCCGGACTTTCTGAACGGACGGACTTGCCTACACACGACCGGACTTTCCGGCAGGCTAGGTCCGCCCGTCTTCCCGGCGGACTTTCGCCGTAGTTGCGGCGGACTTTCAGAATGAACGGACTTGCCCACACACGGACAAGTCTGTTCATTTTGAACGTGACTCGGGTACGACGGGACTAGAAAAGGAAGTTAACTCTCGCCGCTTTTATCGGCGAGATTGACACCTTGCGAGCCCCGTCGTGGGGCATCCCAGGCCCTTATGTCTGGTATGAATTTTGAGGGGAACCCCCTACGCCGAAAAAACGGTGTGGACCCCCCCTAAAATCCATACCAGACCCTGATCCGAGCACGCAGCCCAGCTGTTCAGGAAAGGGGGTGGGGACGAGCGAGCGCCCCCTCTCCTAAACCATACCAGGCCGCATGCCCACAACATGGGGGGTGGGTGCTTTGGGGGAGGGGGGCGCCATGCGGGCCCCCCCACTACAAAGCACCTTGTCCCCATGTTGATGAGGACAAGGGCCGTTGGTTGTCGGGGTCTGCGGGCGGGGGGCTTGTCGGAATCCGGGAGCCCCCTATAAAAAGAGGGCCCCCAGATCCCGGCCCCCCACCCTAGGTGAATGAGTATGGGGTACATGGTACCCCTACCCATTTACCAAGGGAAAAAGTGTCCATAATAAAACACACTACACAGGTTTTTGAATGAATTTATTAGACAGCTCTGGGGGGGGGTCTTCTTCTGGCTTCGGGGGTCTTCTTCCGACAATCTGAAAAACATGTGAAAATGCACGTTTCATACCTCCCAACTTTCTGAGATGGGAATAAAGGACACCTATCAGCAAAAGTATGCAGGCATAGGACACACCTCTTGCCACACCCCCTTAAAGGAGAATTGTACAAAAAAAATAAGATTGCTTGTTTTTTTACCACTACTATTCCTTTATATATTGGCTTTTGGAATCTACAAATGCAGCAATTTAGAAATCAAATCAAAGGTTTAGCACAGGGAAACACTTTTTAATAGATAAAAAGTGCATTTTATATACATCTATATAGATCAGACCAAAATGAGGGACAAATGAGGAGGAATGAGGGACAGAGGAACATTGCTCCAAATCAGGGACAGTACCTCGAAATCAGGGACAGTTGGGAGGTATGCACGTATTGTGCTTTTTGCCCTAGTAACTAGCTATTCATTGGTTAAAAATCACGTTAATAAAAAATACTGACAAGAAAATACCTGCAAAAACGCTCAAAAAGATCCGCACAAACATTGAAAAAAAAAGGCCTGTAACTGATCAAAGATGTTCTGATCAAATGTGAATTCAGCCTTAGATTAGGTTAGGTTGAATGCATTAACCCACACAAAAAACGTGAATACACTGCGCTCCACCCATGCTGCGGGGAAACCCGCAGCAGATAAGTGAAAAAGGGGCCTTACATTATTTTCGTTCAGCTTGCTGTTTTGTTTGCCTGTGTATATCAGAATACCTGATTGGATGCAATTGCTGTTCAGCTGACAATTTTCTGTCCAGTTTCTTCGATTCTTCAAATGAAAAATGTCGGTCAGTAGGGTGGAGACAGGACAGGACCCAAATTTCATCCAGTTTATCAGGAACTGGCCAAAATTCACATGGTGTATGGTCAGCTTTAGCCTTAAAGAGGAACTGCAGTCTGCTCACATAATTTGTATCAAAAACATCTTTGCCATTCTGAAGCTTCCCTCCAACCACTTTGCATATTATTTTATAAATACGGTGATTCTGTACTTGCCAAAAATTCTGCAGAAATCTCCCTCCACTGAGTCTGGCTGCAACTATTTTAACTGTGGGCAGCTGAAGCTGCTGCTTGTTCACTTTCTGGATTTACACGGACACACAGAGGCACACCTCTAGCTCTGCAGCTCTCATTGGCCCTCTTATGACTCATCCCCCCTTCCTTCCTGCAAACATTCACGAGAGTGAGAGAGAGAGCTGTGCATGCTGTCATAAGCCTAGGCTTTTTACCAGACAAAAAACAGGAAGTGGGCTATATAAGGTATTTACTGGCAGAGAAAATACATTTACTATCCAAAGTTAAAACAATAAGGGCAGAAGATGGAAAGATGAAAAATGACTGAAGTTCCACTTTAAAGTATTACTAAATCCACAAATCCAAAGTAAAATCAGTCTGTATATGCAGTAAAGCATGCTTGTTATACTTACTGTGGAACCTAAGGGGTTAATCCTCTGCATTGTGTAAAAAGGCTGTTTGATCCTGTCTTCTCTGTTCCTTCCATCCATCTTCTGATTACACAGAGCCTTGAGGGCACTCTGCACATGCTCA
Organism: Lithobates clamitans; assembly: GCA_037952925.1. NCBI lineage: Eukaryota > Metazoa > Chordata > Amphibia > Anura > Ranidae > Lithobates > Lithobates clamitans. Next base: position 1,195,999 of record JBBGZY010001335.1, on the reverse strand, counting down.
GTTAGGTCTGCATTGCTAGAAAGTTTTTTTTTTTACTTGGGAGAGTGCATGTGATCAGCACAGGGCCAATCAGCACTGTCCAGACAGAGGGACGGGGGTCCTGCAGCCTCATAGGACAATCAGGGAAGAATGAAAACTCCTCCTACAAGCTTTAACCAGAGACTGAAAGAAATCACAAGACTGCTCTAACTGCTATATTTTTACTAAAATAATTGCATTTCCATGTTCTGTGTACTGTGGAAGACCAGATCTAGTGAATGCAGGTTCCCGGGTTTAGTAGCACTTTAAAGGGTTAGTTCATCTTTACAGAAAAAATGTAAGGGTGAACTAACACCATACACCCTTCCACCCCTCGCCCCTGCTTTACTTACCTCCAGCAATCCTTAGCTCACTACCTCAGCTGGTCAAGCAGCTCGGAGATTTGATACCCCAGAGCTTCCTGGCAGAGGCGGCTCTCTAATTAGGCAAATTAGGCGACCGCCTAAGGCCTCTCAACTCATAGGGGCCCTGCGGGCTCCTAATTTGCCTAACTGAAGAGCCAGCTCTGTAGCAAAGCTCCCTGCTCTATCGCACTGGCTGCTATGTTTTGCATGCCCTGTCCTAGGCCAGCTCCTCCGGGTTCCTCTCTCCTGCTTAATGCAGCGCCGCCCAGCTCAGTGTCCTCTCCAGCCAGAGTCCCGCCCCCCCAAGTCGGCTGCATCTATTCATTTCTGCATTGCTCTGAAGATGCTCTGCACACCCCCGCGCTAAGGAAGTTTAAGGACACACGTGCAGCAGCCCTATGAGAGCCGGAGGACACTGCAGGCTTGTCTGCCAGCCTCCACCTCCTCCCCCGTCATACACAGATCTCTCTCGCCTTGGAGATATGCTGATCGCCCTGTCTGTGCTGCTGCTGGAGGGAGCCCAGCCAGGCAACCATGGATGAGTGCCCTGCAGCTTGGATAGGGCCCCCCATCATCTCACCTGGGGACAGGGACCCCATCTTCCTTGAGGACAGGGCCCCCATCATCATCTCCCCTGGGGACAGGGCCCCCCATAATCTCCCCTGGGGATAGGGCCCCCCATCATGTCCCCTGAAGACAGGGGCCCCCATCATCTCCCCTGGTGGATAGGGCCCCCATCATCTCCCCTGAGGACAGGGGCCCCCCATCATCTCCCCTGGGGACAGGGTAAGGTTGCCACATCATCCCTTTAATCCAGGACACACATGAATTACACAGGTTCTCAGGCTGATTTAATGCAGATAAGGCACCAAGTGAGTTTAATTACCACCTTAATCAGCCACAGAACCTGTCTAATTCATGTGCGTCCTGGATTAAAGGGATGATGTGGCAACCCTAGGACAGGGCCCCCCATCATCTCCCCTGGGGACAGGGCCCCCCATCATCTCCCCTGTGGACAGGGCCCCCATCATCTGCCCTGGGGGATAGGGCCCCCCATCATCTCCCCTGAGGACAGGGGCCCCCATCATCTCCCCTGGGGACAGGGCCCCTTCATATCCCCTGGGGACAGGGCCCCCATCATCTCCCATGGGGACAGGGCCCCCCATTATCTCCCCTGGGGACAGGGCCCCCTATCATCTCCCCTGGGAATAGGGGCCCCATCATCTCCCCTGGGTACAGGGACAGCACCATCCTCCCTGGGGACGAGAACCCCATCATCTCCCCTGGGGACAGGGGCCCCCCATCATCTCCCCTGAGGACAGGGGCCCCAATCATCTCCCCTGGGGACAGGGGCCCCCCATCATCTCCCCTGGGGATAGGGGCCCCTCATCATCTCACCTGGGGACAGGGATTCCATCTTCCTTGAGGACAGGGCCCCATCATCATCTCCCCTGGGTACAGGGCCCCCACCATCCTCCCTGGGGACGGGAACCCCATCATCTCCCCTGGGGACAGGGACCCCCATCATCTCCCCTGAGGACAGGGTCCCCCATCATCTCCCCTGGGGATAGGGGCGCCCCATCATCTCACCTGGGGACAGAGACCCCATCTTCCTTGAGGACAGGGCCCCCATCATCATCTCCCCTGGGGACAGGGCCCCCATTATCCTCCCTAGGGACGGGAACCCCATTATCTCCCCCGGGGACAGGGGCCCCCTATTATCTCCCCTGGGGACAGGAACCCCATCTTCCTTGAGGACAGGGCCCCCCATAATCTCCCCTGGGGATAGGGCCCCCCATCATGTCCCCTGAGGACAGGGGCCCCCATCATCTCCCCTGGTGGATAGGGCCCCCATCATCTCCCCTGAGGACAGGGGCCCCCCATCATCTCCCCTGGGGACAGGGCCCCCCATCATCTCCCCTGGGGACAGGGCCCCCCATCATCTCCCCTGGGGACAGGGCCCCCATCATCTGCCCTGGGAGATAGGGCCCCCCATCATCTCCCCTGAGGACAGGGGCCCCCCTCATCTCCCCTGGGGACAGGGCCCCTTCATATCCCCTGGGGACAGGGCCCCCATCATCTCCCCTGGGGACAGGGCCCCCCATTATCTCCCCTGGGGACAGGGCCCCCTATCATCTCCCCTGGGAATAGGGGCCCCATCATCTCCCCTGGGTACAGGGACCCCACCATCCTCCCTGGGGACGGGAACCCCATCATCTCCCCTGGGGACAGGGGCCCCCCATCATCTCCCCTGAGGACAGGGGCCCCCATCATCTCCCCTGGGGACAGGGGCCCCCATCATCTCCCCTGGGGACAGGGGCCCCCCATCATCTCCCCTGGGGATAGGGGCCCCCCATCATCTCACCTGGGGACAGGGATTCCATCTTCCTTGAGAATAGGGCCCAATCATCATCTCCCCTGGGTACAGGGCCCCCACCATCCTCCCTGGGGACGGGAACCCCATCATCTCCCCTGGGGACAGGGACCCCTCATGATCTCCCCTGAGGACAGGGGCCCCCATCATCTCCCCTGGGGATAGGGGCGCCCCATCATCTCACCTGGGGACAGAGACCCCATCTTCCTTGAGGACAGGGCCCCCATCATCATCTCCCCTGGGGACAGGGCCCCCACTATCCTCCCTAGGGACGGGAACCCCATTATCTCCCCCGGGGACAGGGGCCCCCCATTATCTCCCCTGGGGATAGGGGCCCCCCCATCATCTCACCTGGGGACAGGGACCCCATCTTCCTTGAGGACAGGGCCCCCATCATCATCTCAACTGGGGACAGGGCCCCCACCATCTTCCTGGGGACGGGAACACCATCATCTCCCCTGGGGACAGGGGTCCCCATCATCTCCCCTGAGGACAGGGGCCCCCCATCATCTCCCCTGGTGATAGGGGCGCCCCATCATCTCACCTGGGGACAGAGACCCCATCTTCCTTGAAGACAGGGCCCCCATCATCATCTCTCCTGGGGACAGGGCCCCCACCATCCTCCCTGGGGACGGGAACCCCATCATCTCCCCTGAGGACAGGGGCCCCCATCATCTCCCCTGGGGATAGGGGCACCCCATCATCTCACCTGGAGACAGAGACCCCACCTTCCTTGAGGACAGGGCCCCCATCATCATCTCCCCTGGGGACAGGGCCCCCACTATCCTCCCTAGGGATGGGAACCCCATCATCTCCCCGGGGACAGGGGCCCCCCATTATCTCCCCTGGGGATAGGGCCCCCCCATCATCTCACCTGGGGACAGGGACCCCATCTTCCTTGAGGACAGGGCCCCCATCATCATCTCAACTGGGGACAGGGCCCCCACCATCTTCCTGGGGACGGGAACACCATCATCTCCCCTGGAGACAGGAGTACCCATCATCTCCCCTGAGGACAGGGGCCCCCATCATCTCCCCTGGTGATAGGGGCGCCCCATCATCTCACCTGGGGACAGAGACCCCATCTTCCTTGAAGACAGGGCCCCCATCATCATCTCTCCTGGGGACAGGGCCCCCACCATCCTCCCTGGGGACGGGAACCCCATCATCTCCCCTGGGGACAGGGGCCCCCTATTATCTCCCCCGGGGATAGGGGCCACCCATCATCTCACCTGGGGACAGGGACCCCACCTTCCTTGAGGACAGGGTCCCCATCATCATCTCCCCTGGGGACAGGGCCCCCACTATCCTCCCTAGGGATGGGAACCCCATCATCTCCCCGGGGACAGGGGCCCCCCATTATCTCCCCTGGGGATAGGGCCCCCCCATCATCTCACCTGGGGACAGGGACCCCATCTTCCTTGAGGACAGGGCCCCCATCATCATCTCAACTGGGGACAGGGCCCCCACCATCTTCCTGGGGACGGGAACACCATCATCTCCCCTGGAGACAGGAGTACCCATCATCTCCCCTGAGGACAGGGGCCCCCATCATCTCCCCTGGTGATAGGGGTGCCCCATCATCTCACCTGGGGACAGAGACCCCATCTTCCTTGAAGACAGGGCCCCCATCATCATCTCTCCTGGGGACAGGGCCCCCACCATCCTCCCTGGGGACGGGAACCCCATCATCTCCCCTGGGGACAGGGGCCCCCCATCATCTCCCCTGAGGACAGGGGCCCCCACCATCTCCCCTGGGGATAGGGGCGCCCCATCATCTCACCTGGGGACAGAGACCCCATCTCCCTTGAGGACAGGGCCCCCATCATCATCTCCCCTGGGGACAGGGCCCCCACTATCCTCGCTAGGGATGGGAACCCCATCATCTCCCCCGGGGACAGGGGCCCCCCATTATCTCCCCTGGGGATAGGGGCCCCCCCATCATCTCACCTGGGGACAGGGACCCCATCTTCTTTGAGGACACGGCCCCCATCATCATCTCAACTGGGGGCAGGGCCCCCACCATCCTCCCTGGGGACGGGAACCCCATCATCTCCCCTGGGGACAGGGGTCCCCCATCATATCCCCTGAGGACAGGGGCCCCCATCATCTCCCCTGGGGATAGTGGCGCCCCATCATCTCACCTGGGGACAGAGACCCCATCTTCCTTGAGGACAGGGCCCCCATCATCATCTCCCCTGGGGACAGGGCCCCCACTATCCTCCCTAGGGATGGGAACCCCATCATCTCCCCCGGGGACAGTGGCCCCCTATTATCTCCCCTGGGGATAGGGCCCCCCATCATCTCACCTGGGGACAGGGACCCCATCTTCCTTGAGGACAGGGCCCCCATCATCATCTCAACTGGGGACAGGGCCCCCACCATCTTCCTGGGGACGGGAACACCATCATCTCCCCTGGGGACAGGGGTCCCCATCATCTCCCCTGAGGACAGGGACCCCCCATCATCTCCCTTGGTGATAGGGGCGCCCCATCATCTCACCTGGGGACAGAGACCCCATCTTCCTTGAAGACAGGGCCCCCATCATCATCTCTCCTGGGGACAGGGCCCCCACCATCCTCCCTGGGGACGGGAACCCCATCATCTCCCCTGGGGACAGGGGCCCCCCATCATCTCCCCTGAGGACAGGGGCCCCCATCATCTCCCCTGGGGATAGGGGCGCCCCATCATCTCACCTGGGGACAGAGACCCCATCTTCCTTGAGGACAGGGCCCCCATCATCATCTCCCCTGGGGACAGGGCCCCCACTATCCTCCCTATGGATGGGAACCCCATCATCTCCCCCGGGGACAGGGGCCCCCCATTATCTCCCCTGGGGATAGGGGCCCCCCATCATCTCACCTGGGGACAGGGACCCCATCTTCCTTGAGGACAGGGCCCCCATCATCATCTCAACTGGGGACAGGGCCCCCACCATCTTCCTGGGGACGGGAACCCCATCATCTCCCCCGGGGACAGGGGCCCCCCATTATCTCCCCTGGGGATAGGGGCCCCCCCATCATCTCACCTGGGGACAGGGACCCCATCTTCCTTGAGGACACGGCCCCCATCATCATCTCAACTGGGGACAGGGCCCCCACCATCTTCCTGGGGACGGGAACACCATCATCTCCCCTGGGGACAGGGGTCCCCATCATCTCCCCTGAGGACAGGGGCCCCCCATCATCTCCCCTGGTGATAGGGGCGCCCCATCATCTCACCTGGGGACAGAGATCCCATCTTCCTTGAAGACAGGGCCCCCATCATCATCTCTCCTGGGGACAGGGCCCCCACCATCCTTCCTGGGGACGAAAACCCCATCATCTCCCCTGGGGACAGGGGCTCCCCATCATCTCCCCTGAGGACAGGGGCCCCCATCATCTCTCCTGGGGATAGGGGCGCCCCATCATCTCACCTGGGGACAGAGACCCCATCTTCCTTGAGGACAGGGCCCCCATCATCATCTCCCCTGGGGACAGGGCCCCCACCATCTTCCTGGGGACGGGAACACCATCATCTCCCCTGGAGACAGGAGTACCCATCATCTTCCCTGAGGACAGGGGCCCCCATCATCTCCCCTGGTGATAGGGGCGCCCCATCATTTCACCTGGGGACAGAGACCCCATCTTCCTTGAAGACAGGGCCCCCATCATCATCTCAACTGGGGACAGGGCCCCCACCATCTTCCTGGGGACGGGAACACCATCATCTCCCCTGGGGACAGGGGTCCCCATCATCTCCCCTGAGGACAGGGACCCCCCATCATCTCCCTTGGTGATAGGGGCGCCCCATCATCTCACCTGGGGACAGAGACCCCATCTTCCTTGAAGACAGGGCCCCCATCATCATCTCTCCTGGGGACAGGGCCCCCACCATCCTCCCTGGGGACGGGAACCCCATCATCTCCCCTGGGGACAGGGGCCCCCCATCATCTCCCCTGAGGACAGGGGCCCCCATCATCTCCCCTGGGGATAGGGGCGCCCCATCATCTCACCTGGGGACAGAGACCCCATCTTCCTTGAGGACAGGGCCCCCATCATCATCTCCCCTGGGGACAGGGCCCCCACTATCCTCCCTATGGATGGGAACCCCATCATCTCCCCCGGGGACAGGGGCCCCCCATTATCTCCCCTGGGGATAGGGGCCCCCCATCATCTCACCTGGGGACAGGGACCCCATCTTCCTTGATGACACGGCCCCCATCATCATCTCAACTGGGGACAGGGCCCCCACCATCTTCCTGGGGACGGGAACCCCATCATCTCCCCCGGGGACAGGGGCCCCCCATTATCTCCCCTGGGGATAGGGGCCCCCCCATCATCTCACCTGGGGACAGGGACCCCATCTTCCTTGAGGACACGGCCCCCATCATCATCTCAACTGGGGACAGGGCCCCCACCATCTTCCTGGGGACGGGAACACCATCATCTCCCCTGGGGACAGGGGTCCCCATCATCTCCCCTGAGGACAGGGGCCCCCCATCATCTCCCCTGGTGATAGGGGCGCCCCATCATCTCACCTGGGGACAGAGATCCCATCTTCCTTGAAGACAGGGCCCCCATCATCATCTCTCCTGGGGACAGGGCCCCCACCATCCTTCCTGGGGACGGAAACCCCATCATCTCCCCTGGGGACAGGGGCTCCCCATCATCTCCCCTGAGGACAGGGGCCCCCATCATCTCTCCTGGGGATAGGGGCGCCCCATCATCTCACCTGGGGACAGAGACCCCATCTTCCTTGAGGACAGGGCCCCCATCATCATCTCCCCTGGGGACAGGGCCCCCACCATCTTCCTGGGGACGGGAACACCATCATCTCCCCTGGAGACAGGAGTACCCATCATCTCCCCTGAGGACAGGGGCCCCCATCATCTCCCCTGGTGATAGGGGCGCCCCATCATCTCACCTGGGGACAGAGACCCCATCTTCCTTGAAGACAGGGCCCCCATCATCATCTCTCCTGGGGACAGGGCCCCCACCATCCTCCCTGGGGACGGGAACCCCATCATCTCCCCTGGGGACAGGGGCCCCCTATTATCTCCCCTGGGGATAGGGGCCACCCATCATCTCACCTGGGGACAGGGACCCCATCTTCCTTGAGGACAGGGCCCCCATCATCATCTCCCCTGGGGACAGGGCCCCCACCATCTTCCCTGGGGACAGAAACACCATCATCTCCCCTGGGGACAGGGGCCCCATCCCCCTTGAGGACAGTGTCCCTATCACCTTTCCTGGCTAGAGGGACCCCTTCATTCCTGGGTACAGGGCCCCCACCATCTTCCCTGGGGATGGGGACCTCATCTTTCCTGGGGAAGGGACACCTTCTCATGTGGGGACAGCAACACCCTTCTCACTTGGAGACAAGGCCCCCATCATCTTCCCTGGCAACGCCAACAGGGACCCCTTCTTCTCTGGGGACAGGGCCCCTACCATCTTCCCTGTGGATGGGAACCCCATCTCCCCTGGGAACAGGGACCCCTTCTCACTTGAAGACAGGGACCCCTTCTCCCTTGGGGACAAGGGCACCCATCATCCCCCCTGGCAACAGGGACCCCTTATTCTCTGGAGGCAGGGCCCCCACCATCTTCCCTGGGAATGGGAAATCCCATCTCCCCTGCGGACAGGGACCCATTCTTACTTGGGGACAGGGACCCCATCTCATCTGAGGACAGGGACCCCATGTCTGTGCACTGAGAAAGAGTGCCATGACACTAGCACTGAGATAGAGAACACTAACACCAGCACTGAGAGCATGCCAGCACTGACACCAGTGTTGAGATAGAGGTAACTGACTCCAGCATCAAGACAGAGTGCACTAAGAAAGAGTGCCATGACACCAGCACTGAGATAGAGGACATGGAGATAGAGCACCCTGACACCAGCGTGAGATAGAGGACACTGACACCAGCTCCAAGACACACTACTGAGATAGAGTGCCCGAACACCAGCACTGAGAGCACACGGATGCCAGTGCTGAGAAGGTACACTGACGCCAGCGTTGAGATAGAGGAAACTGACACCAGCACCTTAAGGTTCTTAATATATGCAGTTTATACAGTTAATTTGTATCGCTTACATTTTTTTTCCATTAGGGGCTTGAGTGGGGCCTAAGTTTTGCCTAAGGCCTCACAAAGCCTAGAGCCGCCTCTGTTTCCTGGGGTGGACCAGATAGATTTTGGTGAATAAATCTGGTCCATCCTGGAAGCACAGCATGAAGAAGAAGGGAGAACTGGGATTTCAAATCCCTGGACCAACTGCAGGAGCCCTGACAGTTCCAGATCGCCAGAGGTAAGTACAGCAGGGGTGGGGGGGAGGGTTTATGGTGTTAGTTTCCTTTGCAATCCTCTGTAAAGGTGAACTAACTTTTTACCCCAGCTTTAGAGGTAACAAACAGTGTGTAGGCGAAAGGGGGGGGAGAGATGGGGGGTCTACAAGATTAACCTTTTTTTCCCCTCCAGTAGTGGGCTATTAAGGTGAACCAATCATACATACGAAAAATGGTAGATATCATAAGATTCCTACTGTTGTTTTGTTTGCCATAAAATCTCCCTGTGTGCACCTCTCTGAAACTAGATTCACTTTGTTTTTGGGTGAAAAGTCATGAAGTTTCCTTTGCAAATGTTCAGTTCATTCTTTTTTTTTTAGTTTGTTTCACATTATGATTCCATCTGCTTGTCGCCAAACATACAAGTCTATGACTTAGCAGCTCCTCGGAATAGTGGTTGTTCTTTGCATAATAGCATGATTTATCCCGCTGTCTTGTTGTGGATAATTATGTCCAGAGAAGAGGAACAAAGACATTTTGAGAAACGTCATAAACTTTTGTCGATTATGAAAGCTGCTTGTGCAATGCTCGCTAACCACAGCGCGTCAGACTTCACTTTGGTCACTTATTAGAGTCCGGTGATTGTTCTCGAAAGAATTTTGTTAATACCCACCCATAAGCGGGACTTGCTCCGAGGCTCGGGTCATTTTCAGGTCACTGGTAAAACCATATTTTAGTCCTGATACATGAAAGCTCTTTGGGAGCGAAGTGTATTTTTTTTTCTAAAAGAGTGGATATCGTTTCCAGAGCAACTTAAACCTCATGTGTTTTCACAAGGAAATGAATCATTTATTTTCTTTGGCCTTTACCCTGTTTTCTCAATTTTTTCATATTTTGAACTGCCTAATAGATTTTGAATGAGCTAGAAGTAAACGCACCTTTTCGTTCCATGCCTGTTGAGCTGCATTGATCAACACAAACACAGCACGGAGGCACAAACAATTGTTTTCTATGTAATAATATATAGAAAAATACAGCACTAAGTAAACAAATACATAAAGAAAAGCAGCAACTCATAAGTGAGATACACACATATATAAGGCAATAATTGGAATGGAGCTGTGATAAAATTGGTATTCAAATGAACAATATACCATACGTAATTAGACATATATCTGAAAGTGATTCTACACACGAAATAAAATGTGAGAGTGTATAGAATAAATTAGTCCATAAAACACAAATGCGTAAATCCTTGAAGTGACTTCCAACACCAGCATGAAGTCGTGCACCTCCATCACATACTATAAAGTGCGTGCCTACCAGATGGCAAGCTATCATAAGCCTGCGGCTAATACCAAGCCAGGACCTTTATCCAGAAAGTAAGGAATGGCAGCTCTGGACCACTTGATAGGTGAGTAAAAAAGGTATACAGCAAACGACCAGGGAGACTCGACCATTCAAAGGTCATGGATGTAGACCAGGTATTACCCAAAATAGAAAGGAGCTCACCATAGTGTAAATTGTTTTATATACATTCATTAAAAGCTAAAAGATGCGCTTCCAAAAAGTAGAAGAAAATGTCATAGTTTAAAAGCTGGCCGGATATCGAACACCTGTCCACTCAGATAAACAATGCGATGATGTCAGAACGCCACTCCTCCCGACGCGCGTTTCGTCACACACAGACCTCAACCTGGGGCACGGGCGATGCACTCATTGCGTTATATAGTAACAAGGAACCACGCCTCAATGTTAGTCTCGAGTAACGGAACCAGAATCCTCCATATAGGATACTGGCAATATGACTGGAACCTAAGTTAAAAAGTAGTGTTAAAATATATGATAAGTAATATATTTTTTAAGAGGAAGAGAACAGTATAAGGAAACAAAGCAATCCTACAGTGTAAAACGAATCCCACAATATTTCGGTAAGGATCCGAGGGCTGCACATAGTTGAAGGCATATGTAGGAAGGAGGCGGACTCCTAACAAGAACAAAAAGTCACCTACAATGGGGTTAACCCATTACCCATCATAGGGATACCCCTCAGGGTGTTAACCATGTCAGGTAAGAAAAACACTGTTGGCACAAAATCATTGCCGAAAAATATCTCCCGGATATGGGTCAATTGAAGACTAGGGGAACATGGAAAAATCTTGTCTGTGCCCCCAGTGGTGAGAGTAAAAAATTACGGCAGGTGTAATAAAAGCACACACATTGATCACAACACATTGGATCATACTCCAATCGCCATAACGAGTCAAACAATGTAACAATACTCCTAAAAAATGTTCCATATTCAATAGAGAACATCGTCAGCACTAAACCATCGCTAGGCAGCATCTCCCGGATATGGACCAAATGTAACCTAGGGGGACAGGGAAAAAAACACATCAGTGCCTCATTGCTAAAAAACAATATATTAAATGTTAAGGCAAGTGTGATTTAAACACATGCAAAGTCACAACATTATATATGATGGACAGTTAATTCAAACTAATATTTACTATGTCAGGAATATTAAGCCCCCAACCATCTAATGGTATACTGCCCGATGTGCGACATAAAAGGTCCAACAGAATAATTGCAGAAAAAAGCCCAACAAAGGCTGCCATTCCAGCCCTGGGAGGGGAAACAATAAACCCAATTGGAGAGATAATTTACTAATTCCCTCAACTAACAGCATTGCCACTAGAGACTCACATCAAGTTCACATCATGAATATTAACTCACGAATTGTCAATAAAGACGTTTCGTACCCTGATTGGGCCTGTGAAACCCCAATGTTGGTTGTTTATCAGATGAACAGACCACTTTCATTATGGAGCTATTAGAGTTCGCGGCCTCACACAATTATTTCTGGTTTGAAAGTCAATTCTTTCGCCAGGATAGAGGGGTTGCTATGGGGGCTAAATATGTCCCCAGCTTAGCTAACCTCTTTATAGCCCTATGGGAGGAGGATGTCATCTATGCCCATCGGAGGCCACAGCTGATACTGTGGGCAGGATATATAGACGACATCCTCCTCTTCTGGGATGGCAACCAACCTGATCTGGACAACTTTATGAAATACCTCAGTGACAACACTAGAGGTATTTGTTTGAATTATGAAGCTAGTCAGTCTGAGATTCATTTCCTAGACCTTAAGATCACAATGAAAGAGGACCATCTTAGTACCTCAACGTTTTTTAAAACTACCATCAGGAATTTGTATATTCCTGTCCATAGTTGCCATTATAAGCCATGGCTCAGATCTGTCCCTAAAAGTCAGTATATGCGGTTGAAACGCAATTGCACAAGTGGGGAGGAGTTCTTGGAGCAGGCAGAGACCCTAACGAGAGGCTTTGAGGAAAAAGGTTATTCCAGCAATTCCTTGAGAGATGCCCTCATTGAGATTACACTCATGGAGAGAGGTGATCTACTTAAGGACAAACCCCCACGTGATAATAGGGTATCCACAGTTCCCTTTATTACCTCCTTCTCTGTGCAGAATATGAATAGAAAAAGGTTGATACAAAAGCACTGGCACATTTTGGGTAATGACCAGATACTAAATACAGTTTTGCCTGATAAACCCCAGGTTATCTATAAGGGAGCTCTATGGAATACGAGATAAAACCCTTTATTACGTGTTCCACCAAGGGGGTTGTTTACTTGCTCCAATGCCCCTGTGGGCTTCAATATGTGGGCATGACTAAACGCCCCCTTTCGGTGAAATTAAACAAACACATTACAAACATTAAAAATGGCTTTTTGAAACATTCAGTCTCCAAAAACTACCTAATAGTACCTAATATAATAAAGATCCCTCAAAGACAATACTCTTGGGAATAGACAAATATCTTCCTCAGTGGAGAGGTAGTTCTTTGGTGAGAAGTATATCCAGACTTGAGATGTCCTGGATACACAGGATTAAGAGTTACGTCCCTTTTGGGTTAAATGTTGATATAGATATAAATGCCTTTATTGACAATTTGTGCGTGTTTTTTCCTGCTAAATGTTAATATTTATGATGTGAACTTGATGTGAGTCTCTAGTGGCAATACTGTTAGTTGGGGGAATTAGTGAATTATTTCTCCAATTGGGTTTATTGTTTCCCCCTCCCAGGGCTGGATTAGCAGCCTTTGTTGGGCCTTTCTCTGTAATTATTCTGTTGGTCGACTTTATCGATGGCCAATTGTTTGGTTTTGTGGTTGAGTCCCAAAATGTGCACCTTTTATGTTGCACATCGGGCAGTATACCATTAGATGGTTGGGGCTTAATATTCCTGACATATTAAATATTATTTTGAATTAACTGTCCATCATATATGGTTTTGTGACTTTGCATACGTTTAAATCACAGTTGCCTCAACATTTAATACATTTTTTTTAGCAATGAGTCACTGATGTGTTTTTTTTCCCTGTCCCCCTAGGTTACATTTGGTCCATATCCGGGGGATGCTGCCTAGTGATGGTTTAGTGCTGACAGCGTTCTCTATTGAATATGGAACATTTTTTAGGAGTATCGCTACATTGGTTGACTCGTTATGACGACTGGAGAATGATCCAATGTGTTGCAAGCAATGTGTGTGCTTTTATTACACCTGCCGTAATTTTTTACTCTCACCACTAGGGGCACAGATGAGATTTTTCCCTGCCCCCCTAGTCTTTAATTGATCCATATCCTGGAGATGTCATTTGGCAATGATTTTGTGCCAACAGCATTTTCCTTAACTGATATGGTTAACACCCTGAGGGATATTCCTATGATGGGTAATGGGTCAACCCCATTGTGGGTGACTTATTGTTCTTGTTAGAAGTCTGTCTCCTGCCTACATATGCCTTCAACTATGTGCAGCCCTCGGATCCTTACTGAAATATTGTGGGATTCGTTTTGCCCTGTAGGGTTGCTTTGTTTCCCTATACTGTTCTCTTCCTCTTAAAAAATATATTACTAATCATATATTTTTAACACTACTTTTTAACTTAGGTTCCAGTCATATTGCCAGTATCCTATATGGAGGGTTCTGGTTCTGTTACTCGAGACTCACATTGAGGCGTGGTTCCTTGTTACTATATAATGCGATGAGTCAGTGCATCGCCCGTGCCCCAGGTCAGTGTGTGACGAAACACGCGTCGGGAGGAGTGGCGTGCTGACGTCATCGTGTTGTTTATCTGAGTGGACGGTTGTTTGCTAGCCGGCCAGCTTTTAAACTGTGACATTTTCTTCTAATTTTTGTAAGTGCGCCTTTTAGCTTTTAATAAATGTATATTAAACAATTTACAATATGGTGAGCACCTTTCTATTTTGGGTAATACCTGGTCTACATCCATGACCTTTGAATGTTCGAGTCTCCCTTGTCATTTGCTGTATACCTTTTTTACTCACATATCAAGCGGTCCAGAGCTGCCATTCCTTACTTTCTGGATAAAGGCCCTGGCTGGATATTAGCTGCAAGCTCATGATAACTTGCCATGGTAAGCACGCACTTTATGTGGTGGAGGTGCAAGACTTCACGCTGGTGTTGGAAGTCACTTCAAGAATTTACACAATTGTGTTTTATGGACTAATTTATTCTATACACTCTCACATTTTATTTGGTGTGTAGAATCACTTTTAGATATATGTCTAATTACGTATGGTATATTGTTCATTTGAAAACCAATTGTTTTCTGTGTGCCTCGCTCACAACATATAAGTGTGGTGATGTACGCTGCATAAAAATGTGCAACTCAACGCATTACATGTGACTTCAGAGCTGAATGGTGTCATGGCCAAATTGACTGCCTTGGGCAGAATCTGCCCCATGGCAAGGTTTTAGCATACAGGCTGGTGTGAACAAGCCCTTAGGGGTTCTGAACGCAGATCACTCTTCAGAGAGCATTTGACAGATGGTGAAGAGGCATTGCGTCGCCTCCTCACCACCTGCTTTAACCCCGTACACTCTGCACTAGTGCGCTGCAACATGTGCATTGCATGTGGTTGCAGCGCACTTGCAGAGAGGTCCTATTCATGTGAATGAGTTCCACTCAGCAGGTGCTACAGGGGGTATAATTCCTGCCACGAAGCAAAGCATCATGGCCACTGCATGTGTAGACCACCAGCTGCTGCTCCTTTACCGAGGAGCAGTAAAACCCCTCAAGTACTAGTGCGAACGAGCCCTTAGATGGACACAGTGGGGGTGATTTACTAAAACGGAAGAGTGCAAAATCTAGTGGAGCTCTGCAAAGAGACCAATCAGCTTCCAGGTTTGTTTGTTTTTTTTGTCAAAGCTTAATTGAACAAGCTGAAGTTAGAAGCTGCTTGACTACCATGCAGAACTGCACCAGATTTTGCACTCTCCAGTTTTAGTTAATCAACCCCAGTATCACAATTACCATATCCAAATTTTCATAATGCAATAATGGGCAAGGCAAGATAGTTGCCACTTTGTGAAAGCTTTTCCTTGAAAATTCCTTAAAGCGTATCTCCAGGTACTGTTTGTATTATAGAGTTACATTGGTCCAGTTTGGACCAATGCAAGTATTCATATTCCATACCTGACCAATCCCTGTGGATGTGGTTACTACATCGATCCTTGTCTGCCAAAGACTGCCCTGCTGTATAGTAACCACAAAGGGTCGCCAATTTGGCACAGGCATCATTCAGTGAATGCCTTTCATTTTACAAAGCAATCTCTGATTGGACAAGGTGGTGATCATGAGATTGTTCTCTGTGTCAAGCAAGCGACCCTGTGGTAACTATGCAGCCACAGGGCACAGGACACAGAAGACAGCAAGGACCAATGAAATTGTACAATACAATCTACTCAAAAAGAAAAAAGAGGGGAGGATTGAAGGGAAAAAAGAACCTCAACTTCTCCACTATACCTGTCCAGTATTCTCCCAGGGAAGGAATTGGCCCTAAGTTGGCCTTACCCTTTAGAGATTAACCCGGTTTCACCGTCCCAATCGGATATCCCAGACAATGATAAATATCGGAGACATCCGTGTTGGGTTGTCCTCTGAGTTAAACAAAAATCTATATAAACAAATTCGTGACAGTCACAAAGCAACTCTTCTATGAGAACAAGCCGGTAAAAAAGGTATTGATCTTTAATAAAGTCTATCCAAATATATGGAATGTCTATAGGCATGACTCATATAGTCTTGTAATGATAAGAATGCTCTGAAGAAGCTAATTTGTTAGCGAAACATGTAAGCAGCAGGAGAATTTGGAATCCGTGAGGAGGACTTTGGACCGGCCACCCACCAATCCACTTTAATTATCCCCTCAACCTCTCTACTATCCACTGGTCCGTCAGCCAGCGTTAGAGCTTGACCCTAGCAGACTTCATAGCGGGTGCTTTCCGGGTCAACACTATCAAGGACCTACACCTGCCTAACAGCTGATTGAAGCTGGAACGAAGGAAGTTGCCCTGCCGCCAGCGGGGGGGGGGGGGGGGTCTGTTCCCACAGCGCCTGCAGTGTCCTATAGACATTCCATCTGGTCAATTGATCCTCATATTCACTATCTCTGTCGATCTTGTGATCGATTGAGATCTGCCAGTGTATGTGTATGTGCGAGTGAGAGACGTGTGAGGTAGTGTGTGGAAATGGTGGCCACCTATGTCCTCTTTAGACTTTAGGTCTTTTTAGCATGAATTGGGAAGAGGGATATATTCTTTTTGTAACTTTTTGTATTTATCATTTTATACATATACAGTCAGGTCCATAAATATTGGGACATCAACACAATTCTAATCTTTTTGGCTCTATACACCACCACAATGGATTTGGAATTAAACGAACAAGATGTGCTTTAACTGCAAACTTTCAGCTTTAATTTTTATGTGGGAGGCACATATACAAACTGTTGTAATTCCTACACCGTTCACCTGATTTGGATGTAAATACCCTCAAATTAAAGCTGAAAGTCTGCAGTTAAAGCACATTTTGTTCGTTTCATTTCAAATCCATTGTGGTGGTATATAGAGCCAAAAAGTTTAGAATTGTGTCGATGTCCCAATATCTATGGACCTGACTGTATTTGGATAGACTTTATTAAAGATTAATACCTTTATCACCGGCTTGTTCTCATAGAAGATTTGCTTTGTGACTGTCACAAATTTGTTTATATACAATACAATCTACACCTGGAGTTCAGATTTAGGCCCCAAAGTCACATGACAAGTCATACCCCATGATTTCCAATGAGTACCATTCATATCTGTTCGACTTCAAGTCGCACCGACTTCAAAGTAGTCCCTGTACTATTTTGGTCTGATTTTGATGCGAGTTGAGGTCCATAGACCTCAAGTTTATACAGGCATTCCCTGAAATCGTGGCAAACTTGCGGCAAAATCACAGTAAAATCGCGACAAAATAGTGAAAGGGGCCTTAAAGATAAACTCTGAACCTATTTATGTGTTCAGTAGTTTGTTATCATGTCCCATTGTATACACTTAACCAAATTTTTTTTTGGTAAGCCCAATGCCTCGCGATGAACAACAGTGTTGATCTTTGTGTTCTTCTTCAGTTTGCCATTGGGTTGGGTTTTGGCTGCAAGTCCACCTTCATCTAAATTCTGTATAATCCACTGCAGCCATGTTACATAATTAGTCTGGTTGAAAAAAGACACAAGTCCATCCAGTTCAACCAATAACAGGGGGAGAAAAAATTAAGCAGTCCCATATACACAATCCTATACCCACTGTTGACCCAGAGGAAGGCAAAAAACCTCAGAATAGCATGATCCAATTTGCTCCAGCAGGAGAAAAAAAATCCTTCCTGATCCCCTGAGAGGCATATTCAGATATTCCCTGGATCAACTTTACCTATACATGTTAGTATCCGGTTATATTATGTAGACTTGGGAAAGAATCCAGGCCTTTTTTAAAGCAATCTACTGAGCTGGCCAGAACCAGCTCTTGAGTCTATTCCACATTTTCACAGCTCTTACTGTGAAAAAATCTTTCCGTATTTGGAGATTAATTTTCTTTTTTTCTTTAAACATAAAGAGTGCTCCCTTGTCATCTGTGATGACCTTAAAGTGAATAACTCAACACAAAGATCACTATGTGGACCACTTATGTATTTGTACATGTCGATCATATCCCCCCCTTAATCTCCTCTTCTCAAGAGAGAATAAATTAATTTCCTCTACTCTTTCCTAAAAGCTGAGCTCCTCCATGCCTCTCATCAGTTTGGTTGCCCTTCTCTACACTTTCTCCAGTTCCCCGATATCTTTTTGGTAAACTGGTGCCCAAAACTGAATTGCATATTCCAAATGAGGTCTAATGATTTGTACAGGGGAAAAATGATATAGCTCTCTCTGGAGTCCATACCTCTCTTAATACAAGAAAGGATTTTGCTCGCTTTGGAAACCGTTCAGAAGTTTTTCATGGTTCTTATGGTAGAGCTACATAAACTTAAAATATGAAGCCAAAAGGAAGATTAGTTGCGTCCATGGAGTACATTTAAGGGCTTGTTCACCCCACATAGTGTGCATTATTGTGTACATAATGCGTATGCAGTGGGAAAACCTTTTTTCCTTTTTTTAAACTTCGATGCAATTCTATAGTACTGTATATGCTGTATCATGTTGCAATGTACAGCACATCAGCTGCACTGCGCTGCACAAAAATGATACCTTACAGAATCTTAGGCTCACATAAAGTAAGGTAGGAACATAGAAGACATGAAAAAATATATATATATACAAAAGGAAAAGAAAATTATATACAAGTACTGCTAAGGCCTTTATAAATCGGCAAACACACCTGGTTCATCGGCTGATGGGGTATATCTACACTAGAAACATCTCAAGTTTCTTTTTAAGTAGCAGCAGTCTTATACAATCTAGTCCACGTTTTAGTTCTGAGAGGAGGTCTCAACTGGTATCAAAGGGTTGGCCTTAATGTGATTGTAAACGATCACCTTGTAAAACACCCATTCAGTTTGAAATATAAATGAAAGGCAAAACATTTGTGTATAGACATAACAAGGAAAATTTAAAAAAAAATTCCTTTTTCCCTTTTTTAAAAGTGATTAAATTCCCTCTGTTCTCAGATAAGATAAGAGCTGGGGGAGGAGAAGTAACAGTACACTGAGCTTCCCAGTGAAAGGCTGTGCAGGGGAAGGGGGTATCAGGACAAGCCTGGCCATTGGAGGAGAGCAGCCTGAGTTCTCAGCATATCTAGAGAACTGACCACACTCTGTTCTCATGCCTAGTGTGGTCAGTTTTAACAGGAAAACAAAAGGGACTGACAGGAACACCAGGGATTTCACACAAAGGAAGCAATACAAAAAAAATAGGAGACTTTTTCATACAAGTACATGGTACAGCAGGCACATATCAGGAATATGTTGGGTTTACATACTCTTTAATTAGTATTAGAAGTGCAACTTATTTTCACTAGCGATGGGTGAATCTGCACAGGTTTGATCCAAAGAGGGTTCAGTTAATCTTGTTCAAGATCCAACTCAAAATTGGAGATGAAGTCTATAGGGGCCGAATTCATTCCATCTTGAGGAAGCGGACCAAGTCTGTGAAACGCTTTGAGATGGGATGCCACTTCACCATTGGCCATGATATTGAGAAATGTGCACTATGATATTGTATCTATGATAGAAGGGCTAAATAAGTACTTACCTAGGCAATGGTGTGAAACATTCTAAACAGAACAGTGTTTTGAGTGCAAATGATAAATATTTTGTATCAACCTGTAACCTTTATAGGGTTTTGTTTTGAATTTTTTATTTTGAAATTAATAAAACTCAAATAAATTTTTTATATATTTGAGATCCTATGGGGTACCTGTAAAGTCTGAATGGTATCTTGGTATTGCGGATGTTGTACTGATTTGGCCCTTACCTTCTTGTATAGTTTACATAAATTCACTAGACCATGAACCCGCAGGATTCAACCTGAAGCCCATTTCAACCTGAATCTCATACCTACTTATCAGCCTTTCAAAATTCAGTAAAACCTTTAAAATGAAAAAAAAAAGGAAATGTCTGCTTTCCCCATGTACTGGTCATAATACCGCCTGGCCTGCTGACAGATAGAAAGGGCCAGGCATTAACTCATGTCATACATATTTCATGTCTAGGTCCTTACTATATTAAGCTTGTGCAGCTAATGAGATACTGCAGAGATGGACAATGCAAGCATCAGTGAGCAGTTATAGGAGATGACGAATTGTCTTTTATCTCTTGAGTCACCTTCTGTTCACTGATCACTAGATCAAACAGCCTCTATTAACGATTGCATTTGTTCTCCATTCATAATTTAATGCAGCAATAAAACCAGCTGCTGCCCAGGAAGGCCAACATGTGTGAGGTTGTTATTTGTGTCCATATATTTAAAATATTCATCAGGTCAGTACCCCCAAAACTGATAGCCTAATTGGTGGTAGATGCCAGAGGGTTAAATCACCAGTCTCTATCATCTACCAGCAGGGCTTCCAGCAGCAGCAATAACAGCTTTCAAGTCTATTTGCTGTAACAATCATGAGGGGGTCTCACTCCCCATGTTGAATTTATCTACTTGAAATCTAAAGAACCAAAGCCTTTAGTGCCAACAAGAGTCACATCTTCTCTACAAGAGTCACATCTTCTCTACAAGAGTCACATCTTCTCTGCAAGAGTCACATCTTCTTTACCAAGAGTAACATCTTCTCTATTTTGTGCCACGGGGCTTTTTCACACCATATTTATATTTTAGAGTCACATCTTCTCTACCAAGAGTCACATCTTCTCTACAAAAGTGACATCTTCCCTACAAGATTCACATCTTCTCTTCCGAGAGTCACATCTTCTCCTTCAAGAGTCACATCTTCTCTACAAAAGTCACATCTTCTCCGCAAGAGTCACATCTTCTCTACCAAGAGTCACATCCTCTCTACTAAGAGTCACATCTTCTCTACCAAGAGTCACATCTTCTCTACCAAGAGCATAGGTGTGCGCAGCCTATTGCATTAGGGTGTGCACCTCAAAGCTCAAACACACATGCGTGTGTATGTCTATATACTGTATATCTATGGCCCTGGCACATTGACCTCCCTGCCAGCACAGTGAAAGAGAAGCGCATAAGTACTTCTCTTATGGCACAGCCGGTAAAAGGGAGATCTTTCCCATTTCCCCGCTGCTACAGAGAGCGATAATTCTAATGTGCCCTAGGTGATTAGGGTGTGCCCAGGCACACCCGGCACACCCTGTGCACACGCCTATGACCAAGAGTCACATCTTCTCTACCAAGAGTTACATCTTTGCTACAAGAGCCACATCTTCTGTACCAAGAGTCACATCTTCTCTACAAGAGTCACATCTTCTCTACCAAGAGTCACATCTTCTCTACAAGAGTCACATCTTATCGACTAAGAGTCACATCTTCTCTATTTAGTGCCATGGGGCTTGTCCACACCATATTTATATTTTAATCCCCATGCTTTTTTACTGTATCTGAACCACTTCTAAAAAATTGCCTGTGGTGTTGTCCACTGCAGCATAAGAAAAATAAAATGTTGGATGCTGAAGTTTTGGTGGTCCTCAGAGGGATGATTATTCATTGTATGTGTGATGCACTATACCTAAGAGACCAAAGGACAAGAGTCACATCTTCTCTACAAGAGTCGCATCTTCTCTACAAGAGTCGCATCTTCTCTGCAAGAGTCACATCTTCTCTACCAAGAGTCACATCTTCTCTACCAAGATTTACACCTTCTCTACCAAGAGTCGCATCCTCTCTACAAGAGTCACATCTTCCCTACAAGTGCAACATCTTCCCTACAAGTGCCACATCTTCTCTACAAGAGTCACAGCTTCTCTACAAAGAGTCACATCTTCTCTACCAAGAGTCATATCTTCTCTACAAGAGTCACATCTTATCTACCAAGAGTCACATCTTCTCTATTTTGTGCCATGGGGCTTATCCACACCATATTTATATTTTAGATGTGTCCCCATGCTCTTTTACTGCATCTAAACCACTTCTAAAATATTGCCTGTGGTGTTGTCCACTGCAGCATAAGAAAAATAAAATGTTGGATGCTAACATTTTGGTGGTCCTCAGAGGGATGATTATTCATTGAATGTGTAATGCACTATACCTAAGAGACCAAAGGACAAGAGTCACATCTTCTATAAAAGAGTTGAATCTTCTCTGCAAGAGTCACATCTCCTGGAGTCACATGTTCTCTACCAAGAGTCGCATCTTCTCTACAAGAGTCACATCTTCCCTACAAGAGTCGCATCTTCTCTACAAAGAGTCACATCTTCTCTACCAAGAGTCATATCTTCTCTACAAGAGTCACATCTTATCTACCAAGAGTCACATCTTCTCTATTTTGTGCCATGGGGCTTGTCCACACCATATTTATATTTGCTCTTTTACTGTATCAGAACCACTTCTAAAATATTGCATGTGGTGTTGTCCACTGCGGCATAGGAAAAATAAAATGTTGGATGCTGAAGTTTTGGTGGTCCTCAGAGGGATGATTATTCATTGCATATGTGATGCACTACACCTAAGAGGCCAAAGGACAAGAGTCACATCTTCTCTACCAAGAGTCACATCTTCTCTACAAGATTCACATCTTCTCTACCAAGAGTCACATCTTCTCTACCAAGAGTCGCATCTCCTCTATAAGAGTCACATCTTCCTCAGACAAGAGTCACATCTTCCCAACAAGAGTCACATCTTCTCTACAAAGAATCACATCTTCTCTACCAAGAGTCATATCGTCTCTACAAGAGTCACATCTTATCTACCAAGAGTTACATCTTCTCTATTTTGTGCCATGGGGCTTGTCCACACCATATTAATATTTTAGATGTGTCCCCATGCTCTTTTACTGCATCAGAACCACTTCTAAGATATTGCCTGTGGTGTTTTCCACTGCGGTATAGGAAAAATAAAATGTTGGATGCTGAAGTTTTGGTGGTCCTCAGAGGGATGATTATTCATTGCATGTGTGATGCACTATACCTAAGAGACCAAAGAACTTTTTTTACAGCTATAAAGTAAATGAGTGTTACTGATATGTCTAGTTCTGGCATGGACACCAGTTTAGTACTTGCTTTAACAGCAGGACTGCATTTTTGCATATCAATCCAAGGGTGGCAAGGCTGGTAGGGGTACCACACACACACCCACACATCAGATTGGGCAAACTATCTTTCACCTTCTCTGTCTCCAGTCTTGGTATGCTTTGCATGGCTATATTTCCTTCTCCCCATTCCTTTTGGTTCATCATTATGATAAGTTGCCTCCCTGGCCAACAGGTGAAGGAGGAAGGAGCAGGTAAGCTTCGTCACTACTAAGAATTGTCGTAGCTTTATCCATTCAGAGGGGCCAACAGATGGCCATATCAGATGTGTCTGCATTTTATAGCAGCTAGCAGCTCTCTTTTTTTTTACTTATCTTTAAGTTCACAGAGTCATTTTAATACAGGCAGCTATCTTGGTAGAGGCAGGGCTTTTGTTTTTCATGTCAGCGCCTCCACTAAGGAGACTGGTGAGAAGCACAGTGGTGACATCATCAAAGCTCACTCTGAAACTCCTGAAACTAGCAGCCAGAGGCAGCAGTGCCTTTATTCTCACACTGCAGATATACAGCTATGAGCATGTAGATACAGGAGTGCCTAGGCATTCTCATACAAAGTACACCGCAATTTTTCAGGAGGAATTCAAGACAAAAGGTATACTTTCCAGGGTATGGCAACATTTCTCAGTCCTCTCTATAAGATAGCATATCTTGGGACTTTTTGCGTTCACTTTCACAGATATGCTTGCTGGCAACCTGTGTATACCTACACCAAAAAGAAACCAGATAGGAGTCAATTCATTAAGAGTTAAATAACGGGCAAACAAATGCAGTAAAATAACGATTGCAGTAAATCAGTTGTGAAAGTACAATTCACAAAGAATTTTGTGTTAAATTACCCAATGCGGTATTTGTTCAATTTAGCGGTAATTACTACGTTATTTAATGCAGTGATTTCCCGCATTAAGCTGGTTGCTAAGGAGCAGGTCGGGAAGCCATCCGCCGCATCCTTAACAACAGATGACTCATCATCTGTCAACGGGTTCCCTGCTGACAGCTGAATGTAAAAAAAAATATGCTGGCAATTAAAAATAATGAAAAAAAAAACAGCCCTTAGGGCCCGGTATGGATTTTAAGGGGAACCCCATGCCAATTTTTTTTTTTAAAAAGACACGGGTCCCCCCAAAATCCATACCAGACCCTTATCAGAACATGCAGTCTGGCAGGTCAGGAAAGGGGGAGGGGCAAGCAAATGCCCCCCCCCTGAACCATACCAGGCCACGTGCCCTCAGCATAAGAGGGGGTGGGTGCTTTGGGGCAGGGGACAAAGCCAAGTTAATGGCCTGATCCCCCCAACCCTGGCCGGTGGTTGTGGGGGTCTGTGGGCAGGGACCTTATCGAAATCTGGAAGCCTCCTTTAACAGGGGGGGCTCCCAGATCCCATCCCCCATGTGAATGAGTAGGGGGTACCCCTACCCATTCACCAAATAAGTGTCAAAAAGTTATAAAAACCCAGACACAGTTTTTGACACTTCCTTTATTAAAAAATAAAAAAACAGTATCCCCCAATTTAAATCCATCATCAATCATGACACTGGGTTTTTTAATCATTTTTTATTGTCTGCTTTTCTTTTACTTTTAGTTGTCAGTGGGGAACCCGCTCACAGCTGATGAGTCATCAGTTAAGGACACAGTGGCCGGCTACTGTATATGATACCGCCAGCGAAACCCTGGTGGTAAATATCGCATGTTTTTTTACTCCCTGGTCTGTTTCGAATTGGACTTAAGAGCTTTCTAACTTCTTCCCACCTGGCCACTGCATATAAACTGCCCGGTGGGCATTTCGTTCTTCTGAGTGGACGTTCCTGAACATCCCTCAGAAGAAGCACGATTCCGATGCGCTCATGTCCTCCGGACACAGCGCATCATCGATCGGCAGGAGCGCTCTGTGATTGGCCCTCCTGATCATGATGGCTGTGTCCAATCACAGCCATCATGTAATATAAATAGAGAGACGTTGCCAGGTGATCGGCTCTCCTTCTCCTCACACTGAGCCTGTCACGAGCAGATCTGTGCTGCGAGCCGGGGATCAGTGTGCATTGTGCATGAGCTATTTTTTACAGCTTTTTACACACTGATCACCCAGCTAGTCTCCCCACAGTGTCCTGTCACAGTGTCCCCACTCAGTGAAAAACAGGGAAAGGGACTGAGGACACAGATTCCCCAGTCCCTTTCTCTGTAGCCTCAGTTGCACTGAAGATGAATGGACAGGAGACAGAGGCTCCTGTCCATTCATAAACTGAAGCATCGTAAACATAGTTTATGATGCTCAGTGACTGTTATGAAGTGATCACTGACTTTGTGCATTCAGAAAAGGAAGGAGCTACTAAATGACTTATTTACCAGCTCCTTCCTCTGGTCTCCATCATGACAGATCGAGGACAGAGGGGGATCGGAACACAGAGGGAGACTGGAGCACGGAGGGGGACTGGAGAAGGCAGGGGGACCAGAGCACAAAGGGAAACCGGAGCACAGAGGGGGACCGGAGCACAGAGGGGGACCGGAGCACAGAGGGGGACCCGAGCACAGAGGGGGACCAGAGCACAGAGCACTAGTGCTAGGGCAAATACTCGGTATCGGTACCGATATCGATACTAGTATTGGTATCAGTGCAACCCTACCTTGGACTATCATCCTTACAAAAAAGGGGTCATTTGGGGGGTATTTGTACTGTCTTGACATTTTAGGGCCTCAAGAAATGAGATAGGCAATCAGTACATCAGAAATGATTAATTTTCAGTGATACATAGCATAGCTTGTAGACACTATAACTTTTACACAAACCAATTCTCATACACTTATCACATTACCAAAGACATGTAGCAGAATACATTCTGGCCTAAACTTATGACAAAATTCAATTTTATTGGATTTCTTTTAAAACAGAAGTAGAAAATAAAGTTTTTTTTTCAAAATGTTTGCTCTTTTTCTGCTTATATCGCAAAAAATAAAAAACCCAGTGGTGAATAAATACCACCAAAAGAAAGCTCTATTTGTGTGAACAAAATGATAAAAATGTCATTTGGGTACAGTGTAGCATGGCTGCGTAATTGTTATTCAAAGTGCGAGAGCATGGAAAGCTGAAAATTGGTCTGGGAAGGAAGGGGGTGAAAGTGCCCAGTATTGAGGTTGTTAAATGATATTTACCGGCACATTTTTCATTTTGTGGTAAATATTACCGCTATTTGAAATTTTTTTTTTTATGAATTGGGTTTAATTTACTGCATGCCTTAATTTATGCAAATAAGTCATGTGACTGCATGCGGTAAACGTTAGTAAATTGACCCCATAGTCCTATGGCTGCTAGGATAAAGGGAGGGGGTATCCCTTCTGTGTGACTCACTCTGCAGCCAGTGTAATCTTATCTTTATTTTTTTATTTTTTTATGAAATGGCTTTTATCCGAGCCTCCATAAAACTGCTGCTCTTGCTTGTTTTTAACCTTGCAATCTGATATCTGCAAGTGGAAAAGGAAACAATACATTAAGATGAGTAAAAAAAAAATGAAAATAAAGAATAAATATATATATATATATTTTCGTTCTTTCCTTTAAATAATTCTTCTTCTCATAACTATGCTATAATCAGGATCGTGGCTGTCAGTATGCCAGTATTCTGCCACTCGACTGAAATGCCAGTTTAGCAGTGAAGTATGCCTGAAAATAAAAATAATTTTAACATGTTGGCAGCTGTTTTCATTTACCCCATTAATCAATTTTCTACATAGATTTGAAATATTTATACTGAGTCGCAGTGTGCTGAGCCTTTGCCAGCAGAGGAATAGAACTTGATTCATGTTACACATGCAGCAGTAAGGGGACTTGGAATGTGTAGTAAAGCAGCATCACTGATAGGATACAGCCTAAAATGCATTACTGTCTAGACAGCAGGTCGGTTAGGTCAACAGTGTTCCTGGAGTTTTTCCACTTTCCATCATGACCTGTACTGATCAATAACAGGAAACATACACGGTGCATTACTTAGAAACAACATCTAAGGGAAATGGGTGTGCTTTCACCAAGATCAAATACAATCATTTAAAGTGCAACTCCACATTCCCCTCAGATGTTATATTCAATGAATGGTAGGGCAGAAAAATAATATTTATTACAGGTACTTATTTACCACCAACAATTACGTAGTATATATATATATATATATATATATATATATATATATATATATATTGTACCTTGATATATCAATCTAAGGTCGCTAACTCACATTCATACATACGCATACAAATGCCAATTAACCTACCAGCATGTCTTTGGAGTGTGGGAGGAAACCAGAGGACCTGGAGGAAACCTGCGCAGGCACAGGGAGAACATGCAAACTCCAGGTAGGTAGTGTCATGGATGTTGGGATTCAAAATAACAACCCTAGTGCTGCTAGGCTAAATTGCTAACCACTTAGCCATTGTGCTGAACTTTGTCGAGATATTAGCAAAGGCTGATGAACCCCAAACTGAGTTATTAGGATTGGGAAGGGAGACTAAACACAACGCCAACCTCATTTTCCCCAAAATTCAAAGGCAGTAACAAGGCAGTCTCCTATATGTGCTAAGTAGTCAAGAAAGAAAGCACATTTGACTAAAACAGTCCATTCCTGCTGTGGCCGTGTCATAAGGCGATGCTGTAAATAGTCTGGTGTGCACATTAAAGCGGTATTAAAGTTGTTATAAAGCCTCAAGGTTTTTACCTTAATGCATTCTATGCATTAGGATAAAAAACCTTCTCTGCTGCAGGATCCCCCCTCATTCTTGCCTGAGCCTGATCCGATCTAGTGACGTGCCCGAGAGCAGGAGCTCTCGCCTTTGTCTCCCACCTCATTGGGCAGATTGACAGAAGCTGTTTGCTGTTGTCAATCAAATGCTGTGATGAAGGAGCGGGAAGGGGGGAGGGGGTCCGAGTTGCCCGGTCTGTGTCAGTCAAAGGTCAAAGCCCGGCTTTCCATGGGGCACTCACCAAGGAGGGACCTGAAGCGCTGGCAGGGGGCCCCAGAAAAGGAGGATCGAGGCTGCTCTGTGCAAAATCATTGCGCAGAGCAGGTAAATATACCGTGTTTGTTAAAAACGAAAACTTAATTGCAGCTTACCTATGCTTGAAGGATAGGTTCGCACCAGAACATGCGAACAGGCAAAAAATTAGTTTGAACACGCGAACATCGTTAAAGTCTATGGGACACGAACATGAAAAATCAAAAGTGCTAATTTTAAAGGCTTATACAGTCAGGTCCATAAATATTGGGACATCTACACAATTCTAATCTTTTTGGCTCTATATTTGAAATTAAACGAACAAGAAGGGTGGGTAGTGGGGTTCCCCAGGGTTCTGTGCTGGGACCAATCCTATTTAATTTGTTCATAAACGACCTGGAGGATGGGATAAACAGTTCAATCTCTGTATTTGCAGACGATACTAAGCTAAGCAGGGCAATAATTTCTCCGCAGGATGTGGAAATCTTGCAAAAAGACCTGAACAAATTAATGGGGTGGGCGACTACATGGCAAATGAGGTTCAATGTAGAAAAATGTAAAATAATGCATTTGGGTGGCAAAAATATGAATGCAATCTATACACTGGGGGGAGAACCTCTGGGGGAATCTAGGATGGAAAAGGACTTGGGGGTCCTAGTAGATGATAGGCTCAGCAATGGCATGCAATGCCAAGCTGCTGCTAATAAAGCAAACAGAATATTGGCATGCATTAAAAGGGGGATCAACTCCAGAGATAAAACGATAATTATCCCTCTGTACAAGACTCTGGTCCGGCCGCACCTGGAGTATGCTGTCCAGTTCTGGGCACCAGTCCTCAGGAGGGACGTACTGGAAATGGAGCGAGTACAAAGAAGGGCAACAAAGCTAATAAAGGGTCTGGAGGATCTTAGTTATGAGGAAAGGTTGCGAGCACTGAACTTATTCTCTCTGGAGAAGAGACGCTTGAGAGGGGATATGATTTCAATTTAGAAATACTATACTGGTGACCCCACAATAGGGATAAAACTTTTTCGCAGAAGAGAGTTTAATAAGACTCGTGGCCACTCATTACAATTAGAAGAAAAGAGGTTTAACCTTAAACTACGTAGAGGGTTCTTTACTGTAAGAGCGGCAAGGATGTGGAATTCCCTTCCACAGGCGGTGGTCTCAGCGGGGAGCATTGATAGCTTCAAGAAACTATTAGATAATCACCTGAATGACCGCAACATACAGGGATATGTAATGTAATGCTGACACATAATCACACACATAGGTTGGACTTGATGGACTTGTGTCTTTTTTAAACCTCACCTACTATGTAACTATGTAACTATGTAAGATGTGCTTTAACTGTAGACTTTCAGCTTTAATTTGAGGGTATTTACATCCAAATCAGGTGAACAGTGTAGGAATTACAACAGTTTGTATATGTGCCTCCCACTTTTTAAGGGACCAAAAGTAATGGGACAGATTAACAATCATCCATCAAACTTTAACTTTTTAATACTTGGTTGCAAATCCTTTGCAGTCAATTACAGCCTGAAGTCTGGAACGTATAGACATCACCAGACACTGGGTTTCATCCCTGGTGATGCTTTGTCAGGCCTCTACTGCAACTGTCTTCAGTTCCTGCTTGTTCTTGGGGCATTTTAACTTTCAGTTTTGTCTTCAGCAAGTGAAATGCATGCTCAATCGGATTCAGGTCAGGTTATTGACTTGGCCATTGCATAACATTCCACTTCTTTCCCTTAAAAAATCTTTGGTTGCTTTCACAGTATGCTTTGGGTCATTGTCCATCTGCACTGTGAAGCGCCGTCCAATGAGTTCTGAAGCATTTTGCTGAATATGAGCAGATAATATTGCCCGAAACACTTCTGAATTCATCTTGCTGCTTTTGTCAGCAGTCACATCATCAATAAATACAAGAGAACCAGTTCCATTGGCAGTCATACATGCCCACGCCATGATACTACCACCACCATGCTTCACTGATGAGGTGGTATGCTTTGGATCATGAGCAGTTCCTTTCCTTCTCCATACTCTTCTCCTTCCATCACTCTGGTACAAGTTGATCTTGGTCTCATCTGTCCATAGAATGTTGTTCCAGAACTGTGAAGGCTTTTTTAGATGTTGTTTGGTAAACTCTAATCTGGCCCTCCTGTTTTTGAGGCTCACTAATGGTTTACATCTTGTGGGGAACCCTCTGTATTCACTCTGGTGAAGTCTTCTCTTGATTGTTGACTTTGACACACATACACCTACCTCCTGGAGAGTGTTCTTGATCTGGCCAACTGTTGTGAAGTGTGTTTTCTTCACCAGGGAAAGAATTCTTCGGTCATCCACAACAGTTGTTTTCCGTGGTCTTCCGGGTCTTTTGGCGTTGCTGAGCTCACCGGTGCGTTCTTTCTTTTTAAGGATGTTCCAAACAGTTGATTTGGCCACACCTAATGTTTTTGCTATCTCTCTGATGGGTTTGTTTTGTTTTTTCAGCCTAATGATGGCTTGCTTCACTGATAGTGACAGCTCTTTGGATCTCATATTGAGAGTTGACAGCAACAAATTCCAAATGCAAATAGCACACTTGAAATGAACTCTGGACCTTTTATCTGCTCCTTGTAAATGGGATAATGAGGGAATAACACACACCTGGCCATAGAACAGCTGAGCAGCCAATTGTCCCATTACTTTTGGTCCCTTAAAAAGTGGGAGGCACATATACAAAGTGTTGTAATTCCTACACCGTTCACCTGATTTGGATGTAAGTACCCTCAAATTAAAGCCGAAAGTCTGCAGTTAAAGCACATCTTGTTTGTTTCATTTCAAATCCATTGTGGTGATGTATAGAGCCAAAAAGATTAGAATTGTGTCGATGTCCCAATATTTATGGACCTGACTGCATGCATGGTATTGTCTTAAAAAAGTGTTTGGGGACCTGGGTCCTACATGTCCCAGGGGACATGTATCAATGCAAAAAAAATTTTTGAAAACTGACGTTTTTTCGGGAGCAGTGATTTTAATAATGCTTAAAGTGAAACAATAAAAGTGTAATATTCCTTTAAATGTCATACGTGGGGGGTGTCTATAGTACGCCTGTAAAGTGGCGCATGTTTCCCGTGTTTAGAACAGTCTGACAGCAAAATTACATTTCTAAAGGAAAAAAAGTAATTTAAAACTACTTGCGGCTATAATGAATTGTCGGCCCCGGCAATACACATAAAAGTTCATTGATAAAAACGGCATAGGAATTCCCCACAGGGGAACCCCGAACCAAAATTTAAAAAAAAATGTGTGGGGGTCCCCCTAAATTTCATACCAGGCCCTTCAGGTCTGGTATGGATATTAAGGGGAACCCCGTGCCAAATTTTTTTTAAAAAATGGCATGGGGGTCCCCCTCAAAATCCATACCAGACCCTTCAGGTCTGGTATGGATTTTAAGGGGAACCCCATGACAAACTTTTTTAAAAAATGGCGTGGGGTCCCCCCAAAAATCCATACCAGACCCTTATCCGAGCGTGCAACCTGGCAGGCCGCAGGAAAAGAGGGGGGGCAAGAGAGTGCCCCCCTCCTGAATTAAACCAGGCCACATGCCCTCAACATTGGGAGGGTGCTTTGGGGTAGCGGCCCCCCAAAGCACCTTTTCCCCATGTTGTCCCCATGTTGATGGGGAGAAGGGCCTCATCCCCACAACCCTTGCCCTGTGGTTGTGGGGGTCTGCGGGCGGGGAGCTTATCGGAATCTGAAAGCCCCCTTTAACAAGGGGACCCCCAGATCCTGGCCCTCCCTGTGTGAATTGGTAATGGGGTACAAATGTAATGGGGTACAAATGTTTTCACAAAAAAAGTGTCAAAAATGTTAAAAAAAGACAATAGACGGTTTTTGACAATTCCTTTATTAATGTCTTCTTCTTTCCCCGCTTCTTCTTCCATCTTCTTCTGGTCTTCCTTCGGTGTTTTTCTTCTTCCTCCATCTTGTTCTTCCCTCGCTTCTTCCTCTATCTTCCTCCGCTTCTTCTACCGGTCTTCTTGTCCAGCATCTTCCTCCGGTCTTCTTCTCCACTTTGTCCTCCGGACGATTCGCTTCAATGGAAGTCTCCTGGTGTGTGACGCTTCTGTTCAGGTGACAGCTCTTATATAATGGAGGGCGGGGCCACCCGGTGACCCCATTCCCCTCTGACACACGGGGACTTCCCTATGGCTTTCCCCGTGTTGTCAGAGGTACTTTCCTTGTGTTGTTTTACGTAAACGAGTGACCTCGCCCCCCTCTGACACCAAGGGGAAAACCATAGGGAAGTCCCCAATGCGTCAGAGGGGGGCGGGGTCACTGGGTGGCCCCGCCCTCCCTTATATAAGAACTGTCACCTGAACAGAAGCGTCACACACCAGGAGACTGAAACTGGAAGAACAATCGGGAAAGAGACTGAGACTGGAAGAAGAATTGGAAAAAAGAAGACATTAATAAAGGAATTGTCAAAAACCGCCTATTGTCTCTTTTTAACATTTTTGACACTTTTTTTGTGAAATGGTAGGGGTACATTTGTACCCCATTACCAATTCACACAGGGGGGGCCGAGATCTGGGGGTCCCCTTGTTAAAGGGGGCTTTCAGATTCCGCTAAGCTCCCCGCCCACAGACCCCCACAACCACCGGGCAAGGGTTGTGGGGATGAGGCCCTTCTCCCCATCAACATGGGGACAAGGTGCTTTGTGGGGACTACCCCAAAGCACCCTCCCAATGTTGAGGGCATGTGGCCTGGTACGGTTCAGGAGGGGGGGCGCTATTGTCTCCCCTCTTTTCCTGCAGCCTGCCAGGTTGCGTGCTCGGATAAGGATCTGGTATGGATTTTTGGGGGGACCCTACGCCATTTTTTAAAAAATTTTGGCGCGGGGTTCCCCTTAAAATCCATACCAGACCTGAAGGGTCTGGTATGGATTTTGAAGGGGACCACAACGCCATTTTTTTAAAACTTTTGGCGCGGGGTTCCCCTTAATAACCATACCAGATCTGAAGGGCCTGGTATGGAATTTGGGGGGACCCCAACGTATTTTTTTTTTGGTTCGGGGTTCCTCAGTGAGGGAATCCCATGCCGTTTTTATCAATGAACTTTTATATGTATTGCCGGGACCGACAATTCATTATAGCCGCGAGTAGTTTTAAATGACTTTTTCCTTTAGAAATGTAATTTTGCTGTCAGACTGTTCTAAACACGGGAAACATGCGCCACTTTACAGGTATACTATAGACACCCCCCAGGTATGAAATTTAAAGGAATATTACACTTTTATTGTTTCACTTTAAGCATTATTAAAATCACTGCTCCCGAAAAAACAGCCGTTTTATTACTTTTTTTTGCATTGATACATGTCCCCTGGGGCAGGACCCAGGTCCCCAAACACTTTTTATGACAATAACTTGCATATTTACCTTTAAAATTAGCACTTTTGAATCCTCCCATAGAATTTTAAAGAATTTTAAATTGTTCGCTATTCGGCGAACGGACGGACAGCCAATGTTCGAGTCGAACTCATGTTCGACCCGAACATAAAGCCCATCCCTACTTCGCAGATCACGGTTGCAATCTTAGGCTCTTGCAGACTGTTAGTGTAGCTGTCTGCCCGTACCTCATATGGCCAGGCAGCTACTGAATGAAAGGGAGGATCAATGAACAACCTAGAGTGCTCATCAGTGCTGGTAGTTCATTGAGAACTACAAGCTGTGGGCCGCAATGGTTGGCGGTAGTTGTAGTTCTCCTATTCACAGAACTCTGTGAATAAATGACTAACATAATTTGAAAAGAATGAAGGCCAAGCGGGGCTCAGCCCATATGCCCACGTTCTTTTCGAATTGTGACAGCGGGCACAGGAAGAAGATCCTAGGCCCACTGTCACAATTAGAAGAAGGATCGGGGAGAGGTTGCAGGAGCAGGAACATGTTACATGTTCCATCCAAAATGCAGATAAAGGTGAATGTATCCTTTAAATGTGATGGCTGCATTTGTTTTTTAGCCTATTTTCCTTTATTTTCTCCTGGTGATCTGGCCAGTTACACACTTGCTCTCTTAGAGTTTCTCCTCTCCTGATGAAGGAGCAACAGAGCCACAATTGGACAGCAGCATTGCCACTCTGGGGAGAGGGTAGTTTAGATTGATTTGACTAACAAACTAAAGCTGAACTCCAGCTAATACTTGTTGAGCAGATGCAACACATTTGCAAGACTGCATTATTAACCTATTCTGACCTATAACTATGACCTATTTGTGAGACTGCATTATTAACCTATTCTGACCTATAACTTTATAAATATTCCAAAATTCCTAGGGTAATGAAGTTACATTCCCTAAAAAGTTGGTGCACTCTGTTGTCATCTTGTTCAGTGCAGGACCAGCAGTCCTATATTGTATGTGAGGACAGCAAGGGCTCATCCACAAACTGGAGCATTGGAGAGAAGAAGAGAGTGCCAGCAGCCTGGAGAGCAAAGAATAAATTAAGTGCTAAAGCTTATTTCTCCAACCCTAGATTTAACAAGTATTTAACCCTTGCAATGTGTGGGGAGACCACTTCAAGAGAATTTTTTTTAAAAATCCAAGAGTTTTGCTTTAAGAAAAATCTAAGAGTTCTTTCTTTAAGAAACTACCATTGTGTAAACTCTGTTACATAGTGATAAAGAAAATGTTGCCACATGGTGGCGGCCAACGTGTGTGTTTGTGTGTAAAGGGTTAACTTCCCAGATGACCTGCCCCAGTGACAGTCACTCTTGATCTGCTGGTGCTTAGATTGTTGTCCCATGAGCTGGAAAGGCTCTGCACAGACTTATGCCCCGTACACACAGTCGAATTTTCCAAAGGAAAATGTTCGATGGAAGCCTTTTGTCAGAAATTCCGACCGTGTGTAGGCTCTATCGGACAGTTTCCATCAAAATTTCTGTCGCACAAAATTTGAGATCTGGTTCTCAAATTTTCCGACAACAAAATCCGTTTGCGTAAATTCCGATTGTGTGTACACAATTCCGACGCACAAAGTGCCACACATGCTCGGAATCAAGCAGAAGAGCAGCACTGGCTATTGAACTTCATTTTTCTTGGCTCGTCGTACGTGTTGTACGTCACCGCGTTCTTGATGTTCGGAATTTCCTACCAACTTTGTGTGACCGTGTGTATGCAAGACAAGTTTGAGCCAACATTCGTCAGAAAAAATACATGGATTTTGATGTCGGAATATCCAATCATGTGTACGAGGCATTAGATTGTGTAAGAGTGTGTAGAGTGTGTACACATTTGCAATCAGTTTTTATTACCTGTTTTGTTCTGTTAAGCATGAACAAACCTTGTGCCCAGCTGGAACTAGGGAAACTTTATAAAGATTGCTCTTTGTCATGTGGCTGTATCTACAGTTGGTGATAGAATGCTCACATAGACACATTATTCTTTGTTTCTTTGTACTGGCAGTCCCCAGGTTCCGAACAAGATTCTGCGGGTTTGTTCCTAAGTTGAATTTGTATGTAAGGTAAAACAAGTAAATTTTTTCTTTTTTGGATAGCATAGGGAAAGGCTAACTAGCCATGCAGTGATGTGGGATTGCTGATAGATCTGCAGTAGGTGGCAGCATGCCCTGAGCAGCAAGATGGCCACCCGGCGGTTTCAGGGACCAGCGTGATGTCCCACTGCCTCTGTTCTTAAGTATGAGTTGTATGTAAGTCAAATGTTTTGTACCTCGGAGACGGCCTGTAAGTGCATTTTTCACATGGCAGCAATTATTAAACCTTTTCTACCAATAGGGGCCCATTTACACCATATTTTCGGCACATCAATGCATGTCAATTATTAACCTATTCTGACCTATAACTATGACCTTTTTGTGAGACTGCATTATTAACCTATTCTGACCTATAACTTTATAAATATTCAAAAATCTCTAGGGTAATGAAGTTACATTCCCTAAAAAGTGGATGCACTCTGTCCTCATCTCGTTCAGTGCAGGACCAGCAGTCCTATATTGTATGTGAGGACAGCAGGGCCCATCCACAACCTGGAGCATTAGAGAGAAGAGGAGAGTGCCAGAAGCAGCAGTGCTTTGCATGTTCTTTTCCAATAGGCTCCTAATTACTGCATGAGGCAAAAAGGCAAGGCATGTGTTTTTTATTTCCATATGCTGTGATGCATTGAGGATAAGCGTGTTTGTCTGCTCCATGAATGAGCATTAGGGTGCCATTGAAAATTAATGGCAATGCACCATAACTTGCATGCAAAGTTTATTAAGTTTGTTAAGTTTGCCACACATTGCTACATTTCCTCAGTGAAAACAAGTGAAATTTCAAGCCAGAATGGACACTAAGAGCCCATTCACACAGGGGCAACACGACTTCCACGACTTTGAGAGGCAACTTTGACACGACTTGAGTATGAATCACAGCGCGAATTGGGGCGACTTCAGCGCGACTTACAACACGATTTGAAGTCGCCTCCAGGGCAGGGAGCTGAACATACCAGGCTCTTAAGTCTGGTGTGGATGTTAAGGGGAACCCCCTACACTGAAAAAATACCAAAATACCCAGGGCATGATGGGACTGTGACGTCATAAGGGACGGGGTCACCGGATGACATCACCTGGTGACCACGCCCCATGCCTATAAAAGTTGTTGCGCACCGTGTACACGGCATTACAGCAGGAGAGAGCGCCATGTCAACATCGGAAGAAGAGAAGAGGGAAGAAGACAATGAAAAAGACCAGGCCACCGCTAGCAAAAGAGCGGCAAAAGAGCAGAAGATAGCGGAGGAGCCCGGCAGAAGAACCGGAGAGCGGGAGAAGAACCGGACACCGGGAGAAGAGGTCAGAGAGAGAAGATAAGAGGCCGGAGAGAGCAGAGAAGTCAGAAGAGACCCCCGAAGTCGGAAGAAGACCCCCGGAGCTGCCTAATAAATTATTTTTTAAAACCTGTGTAATGTGTTTTTTTATTGACACTTTTTCCCCCAGGTGAATGGGTAGGGGTACGATGTATCCAATACTCATTCACATAGGGTGGGGGTCCGGGATCTGGGGGACCCCTTATTAAATGGGGCTCCCGGATTCCGATAAGCCCCCGGCCCGCAGACCCCAACAACCAATGACCAGGGTTGTCGGGAAGAGGCCCTTGTGCTCATCAACATGGGAACAAGGTGCTTTGGGGTGGGGTGGCCGCAGGGCGCCCCCCTTCCCCAAAGCACCCACCCCCCCATGTTGAGGGCATGCGGCCTGGTACAGTTCAGGGGGGGGCGCTCGTTCGTCCCCACCCCCTTTCCTGACCAGCCGGGCTGCGTGCTTGGCTAAGGGTCTGGTATGGATTTTTGGGGGGACCCCCATGCCGTTTTTTCAGCTTAGAGGGTTCCCCTTAAAATCCACACCAGACCTAAGGGCCTGGTATGCTCTTGGAGGGGAACCCATGCCGGTTTTTTATTAAAAATTTGGCGTGGAGTTCCCCTTCGTGATTCATACCAAACACATGTCAGTATTGCTTGTCGCTTATTGGGAAAGGAAAAAACAAATTTCCTTTCCCGATGAGCGAGCCAGCTGGCATATCGCGGTCACTCTTCCTGGGTAAATTCTTTTCTTTTTCCTGTAAAGTTGCCTCACTATGAATGGGCATCCGACTTGGAGGCAACTTCCATTAAAATCAACGGGTACAAGTCGCCTAGAAGTCGGATTGAAGTAGTACAGGAACCTTTTCTGAAGTCAGAGCGACTGCAGTAGTGTGCATTAAGACGGATCCATTCACTTACATTGATTTTTTCATGTAGCGCGACTTGAGGCGACTAGGGGCAACTTGGGGCGACTTGAAGTCGGATCCAAAGTTGCCCCTGTGTGAATGGGCTCTAAGAGCATGTACAAGTAACAAAATAGATAATGAGTATTATTTTTCCAGATCCACATTGTTTTCCCTGCTATAACTTACATTCCTTAATATTTCAGAAAGTCGCAAAAGGTGGCCTTATGCTTCGAGAAGAGGTAATTTCCACTTGTAAGGAAGAACTCCAGTTGCCTAAAAAATATTTAACTATAAGGGGTGCAAAGCTGTTAAATAACAATCACTATAAAAAAGATATTTATTCTGATCTGGAAAGCTACAACTTACAAAAAGCTGTTCATTGTCACAAGAGGGCATGCAACCAACCCGGATGCCCTAGTTCTACCTTTTTTAGTTTTGGGTGGATTTGACCTTTAAAAGTAGCTTATACAGGTTGTTTCTGAAAATATTATTTGCTTGACTGTCATGTGTTGAAATACAGAATTGTATTTTGTGCAAAAACTACTGTACATCAGTACTTAGTAGAGATATATATTCTTCAACCAGTAGTTGGCAGTGTTTGTAAGTTTGTAGCTGCATCTATATTACTGTATGCTCTGCCTTTTTCTTGTTCCTGTTTCCTGTTTGCAGTTAAGCACCTAAGGCCATGTGCACTGCCTGTAGGGCTATATAAAGAATTTCTAACATCATGCCAGGGTCTTCAATCCTTTCAGAACTAATATAAAGATCAGGAGTTCTCACTTGACTGTCGCAAAGTATTGAAAACTGACAGACTGATTACTATAATTGGAGAGTGTGAAATCACGTTGCAGCTCTGCTTAGAATCAAATCAACTTCCAGGTTTTTTTTGTTAAAGCTTAATTGAACAAGCTAGCAGTTAGAAGCTGATTGGCTACCATGCACAGGTGCACTGGCTTTTGCACTCTCCTAGGTTTGGTAAATCAGCCTATGGGGTTTATTGATTAAAGCTGGAGTGTGCAAAATCTGATGCAGCTCTGCATAGAAACCAATCAGCTTTCAGTTTTGTTTTTTTTTGTCAAGGCCTCGTTTTTTTTTGTCAAGGCCTCGTTTTTTTTTGTCAAGGCCTAATTGAACAAGCTGAATTTAGAAGCTGATTGGCTACAATGCATAGCTGCACTAGATTTTGCACCCTCCAGTCTTAGTTAATCAACCTGTATGTTTTGGATCGTTTTGACTGCCAGGTGATTAGCATATCTAGAAAAAATATTCAGCAGTGGCAGTATTTCTTTTAGCATAGGTTTCTTTTAAGAGTAAGCACAATGGAAAATCAGTATAAATATATTGGTATGCTGCTGCTGTCCCTTAACAGTACAGAAATATTCCCGTACCTAATTTAGTTATATGATAAGCTCAGATATGTTTGGTCTTCTTGGAAGCTCCTTACGTGTCAGGTGAAATACATTTGAAGCATTTAGCCATGCAAGTTTAAAGCCATATCATCACACGTCATCACTGTCCATGCTAAGCTTGACAGATTGTGTCTGAATTCCAAAAGTAATCTTTGAGACAAACAACCAATCAACATGGTGCAGAATTATACACATATAATAAATTAACTGGGATATATTTTGGATTGTAAGCCCACTTCAAAGGATCCTTTCCTATGAGCAAAAGCAGCATGCATGGCTTCCAGTGGACCAGATTAATGATGTCATTTACAGTGACATCATATCATAGCTATGTCAGAGAACCATCAGAGCAAAGTCATGCTGCTGTTGTGTGAGTTATCTTCAACCTTCAGAACCACAAGTCTTCATAATTCCAGTAGTTTATGGCAAGTTCAGAAATATGTTCTGACTCTTAATTAAAGTGATTCTAAAGGTTCCAATGTTTTTACCCCAACAAAAAAAGAAGAGGTTTATACTTACCTGCTTTGTGCACTGGTATTGCACAGGGTGGCCCCCTACCTCCCCTTCTGGGGTTCTCTGCGGTTGCCATCGGCTCTTTCTCTTCTGTGTCTGGCCACATAGCAAGCCACTTGCTTTAGCGGTAGACATGCATGATTTCTCACGGTCCTAATCACACTGTGTGCATCCATAGACACACACAACATGGCTCTGCCCCGCTCACCCCTGCCTCCTCACTGATTTTGATTGACAATGAATCTGCCCTGTGAGACCAGGGAGAAAGAGCAACGTTGCTGCAGACAGGCACAGCCCTGGATCAATACATGACTCAGGTAAGTATTTAGGGATTGGGGGAAGCAAACAGTTATTAAAAGGTTTTATTGCAGAGACATGTCTACGTCTTGATAACTCCACCCTGTCTGCCCCAAAAAGTGTTGTTTTTTACAGCTACAAAAAACTACTGGATTATAGAGGAACTTCACACACCCAACGAAGCCATTGTTGTCTGGTGTAATCTTCCACTCCACTACCAAATGCCAGGTCCCCCATCACATATTGTTTTCTTACGTCATCAGGGGGGTAGTTGTCTATTCCTGGTTCTTGAGCTGGCCTCCTGATAATAGTGCATGTGCAGCATGGTGATGATCTGAAGTCCGAAGCCCCCTAGAAAGATGGACGCACGGGAGGATTGGGGGAATTATGGAAAGTCATTGAAGAGGGTAAAGGTCCACTTCAAAGACTTATCTGTGGTTCTGGTGACTTCTTTATTACCTGGATACTACTCATAATCATGTTTTGCCAGCTGAAACATGTATTGATTTATTACTAAAGTATGGTGTTCAGTGTGGACTATACCTTTAAATATACCAGTTCACCTTTTTTCCAAATATCCTCTATGGCCACCCCACTTACCTCTACCTAGTTTGCAGGAGGAGGAACATTTTTATACTTGTCACCATAGAATATAAAATGTGCTTGGACTAAAGAACACCTCTACGTCTCCTTATTTCCATACCACAGAGGGGGGGTATTCTTTAGCGTGATTGAAAGAAGAGTTTGTCCTTGTACCCGCTAGAGTGGCAAAATATTCACCTAATACCTCAGCTCTTTGTTTTCGAGGATGCCCAGAAATAGGCACACATTTACACATATGGTGGACGTGCCCAGTAATCCAAACCTGCTGGAAGGAAGTCTTCGTGATTGCATCTAAAATATTTTAAAAAATAATACAACCAGATCCATATATAACTTTACTTAATCCAAAACCGGAATGGTTAACACTCTCTCAATTCAAACTTATGATCCAACTAATAACGGCTGCAAAACAAACAGTGGCCAAGGCATGGAAATCTCCTACATTGGTACTAGCAGAAACAATTCACAGAATGAATAATACAATGTCCCATGCTAAGATGGTAGCCATCGATCAAAATCAAATTCCAAAATTTGAAAAACTTTGGCATCCTTGGATAAAACAACAGTTCCTGTCAAACTTAAATGACTCTGTCCTGTTGCCATGGTAAAAGATTAAATGACTTACAGAGACACCCATTCTAAGGCTTCAAAGAGAACTAAAAAGAATAATAAACTGACGAGCGGGACAACCTTGTGGACCATACCTCTACCTTTCTACCCTTTTTCTTCTTTCTCTTTCCTTTTCTCCACCTTACGATTAAAGCTCATTATCAGAATTTATTTGACCTATATACACTCTACCTGTAAACAATATGTATAGTAGGTATAAATCATTTAAATACCTACAAAAGTAACTAAGGAAATGATATATATCTTTAATTTAGGTTTATGTGAACCCAATGTTTAATATTTGAAATTTCATGATATTTACCTATATAAACCCTACTGTAAAACAATGAGCTTACTTTATAGATCCTTGTAAACTTACTTTATGTATCTTTATAATATTGTATACTCAATAAACTTCTTTTGACAAGGAAAGAAGAGTTTGTAACATTTTCACCACATGCCCTGTTGTATTTGCTCAGGTGTTTGATAGTTTAAAAATAAATTGTAACTAAAAATTGGGTGGCACTCACAGTTGATATCCCCAAGGAAGAGACTTCTACTGTATGTTTAGCAGAAATTGACACAGGAAACTCTGCCATAGATTTTCCAACATCATTTACTGGAGCAGGTCTCGGTGCTTATCGGTCACAGTTCAATAAATTATACATTCCACAGATAGGTTTCAAGGACACCCATGGCATATGATTCCCTTTATCAGGGCAGAGTAGCC
The DNA here is from genome assembly GCA_037952925.1 of Lithobates clamitans. Lineage (NCBI taxonomy): Eukaryota > Metazoa > Chordata > Amphibia > Anura > Ranidae > Lithobates > Lithobates clamitans. Next base: position 1,154,036 of record JBBGZY010001335.1, on the reverse strand, counting down.
AACGATAAAATCACTTAAATCCATATGGTCGATGACCATTTCCCATGCAGTACGCTTTTTTCAAGGCATATGGATTGATTTAAAGTGTTTTTAGCCTTTGCTACTTTGCTTCAATAAAAAGAATCCAAAGAATAATATGGCACGATTGCCCTTGAAATCTTTCTGTAAAACATTTTTCAATAAACATGTAAAATTGAAAACGTTACACCAACATTAGTTTTCAGGAATTCTTAGCAGACTTTCACAAGCAGGGTCCTTCTAACCCTCTTGTCGCGAACTGTTTTGTAACTGTACTGAATGACTTTATTTGTAAAGCTCTGTACAAACTGTCTGTGCTATATAAATCCTGTATAATAGAACTAAATAAACTCAAAATAAGTTCAAGTCATTTGTGTCAGTGGGAAAAATAGGCTCCATCATTGGTAAATACAACTATAACAATAGTATGTTTACTATTATAATAGTGTATTTACTGAAAATTTAATCTATTTTTCTTCTCTAAAAGCCTATAAAACCTTAGCCACTGTAGGGATCCGCTGCCCTCTACTTTCTGTATTTTTGTAAGTGGCTGTGCTGCCTTATGCCACAGTTAATTATGTACATCACTTTCTGTCTCTGTGTGGCTGGCTTGGAAACCCCAGAGGAAGTAAAGAGAGAGAGAGGGTCTAAGAGCTCATGGTCCACTAGGAAGCAGCTGCTATTAATCCAGACCAGAAGCAGGGATTATTGGGTAAGTGTTTTTAATGTTAATAGTTTACTATTTTTGCCTATAGCTTCTGGGTGTATATTGTAGATGTATGAAAAGACTGGTGACAGAAGTATATCTGTCCCCTTGTTATCTCACACTCGCACTATAGTAGTTAGTTCAGTCTGTAACACAGTGTGCATGTGCAGTGGTCACCTTCCTGTATGTTAGTAGGTTAAACACATTGAGCCAAGCCAAAACCTGTGACATCATCATGCCCACTGATGTCGACTGTCGGCAAGGGTTCTACTGTTTGATTGCTTGTGTCAGATTTTAGTGGTGTGAGTACCTTTTCACTTTTAACAGATAAACACACATCTATCAGTATTCACGCTATGTGCGCCCTTTGTCCTTCTTCCTCTATGGCGGTTGTTTGAGATACATAGGACCAGGGAATAAAGCACTTGAAGTCAGTGGATACCATAGCCTGGGATCCAGTGGACCGGATTCAGTTAGCCTCTGGACACCGGGAGGTGTCGGTGTATTATGCTTGTTTTATCTCTGTTTCAAGGTCTCAGGTTTGAATGGGGAGCAGGTGTGTTAAATTTGGTGTTATCGCTCTCACTTTCTCATACTGGTCACTGGAAGTTCAACATGGCACCTCATGGCAAAGAACTCTCTGAGGATCTAAAAAAGAATTGCTGCTCTACATAAAGATGGCCTAGGTTATAAGAAGATTGCCAAGACCATGAAACTGAGCTGCAGTATAGTGGCTAAGACCATACAGCGGTTTAACCACTTCAGCCCCGGAAGATTTGGCTGCTCAGGGACCAGAGCCCTTTTTACAATTTGGCACTGCGCTGCATTAGCTGGTAATTGCACGGTTATGAAATTTGGTTCTCAAACGAAATTTGCATCCTTTTTTTCCCCACAAATTTAGCTTTCTTTTGATGGGATTTGATTGCCTCTGCGATTTAAATTTTTTTGCGATATAAACGAAATGATTTTTTTCTCATTTTGTTATTTAAAAAATCCAATAAACTCAATTTTAGTCATACGTTTAGGCCAAAATGTATTCAGCCACATGCCTTTGGTAAAACAAAATGTCAATAGGCGTATATTTATTGGTTTTCACAAAAGTTATAGCGTTTACAAACGAGAGTACATTTTCTGGAATTTACGCAACTTTTACTTTATGACTGCCTATCTCATTTCTTGAGGTGCTAAAATGGCAGGGCACTACACCCCCTCAATGACCCCATTGGCAAGAGGCTTGTTGAGCCCATTGAATATTTTATTTTTTTGTCACAAGTGATTACAAAATTACAAAATAAATAAATAAATAAATAAATTACACAAAGTTGTCACTAAATTATATATTGTTCACAAGTGGCATGGTTATATGTTGAATTACACCCCAAAATACATTCTGCTGCTTCTCCTGAGTATGTGTGAGACTTTTTGGGAGCCTAGCCGTGTACAGGACCCCGAAAATCAATCAACGCCTTCAGTATCTCTAAGGGCGTAAAGTTTTGATTTCACTGCTCACTATCTATCACAGTTTTGAAGCCCATAAAATGCCAAGATAGCCCACCCCCCCACCCCCAAATTACCCAATTTTGGAAAGTAGACACCCCAAGTTATTTGCTGAGAGGCATGTTGAGTCCAATAAATATATTATATATTTTACCACAAGTTGCAGGAAAATGACAAACTTGTTTTTTTGTTTTTTTTGCACAAAGTGGTCACTAAATGATATATTGCTCAAACATGCCATGGGCATATGTGAAATTACACCCCAAAATGAATTCTGCTGCTTCTCCTGAGTATGGGAATACCACATGTGTGAGACTTTTTGGGAGCCTAGCCGTGTACAGGACCCCGAAAATCAATCAACGCCTTCAGTATCTCTAAGGGCGTAAAGTTTTGATTTCACTGCTCACTATCTATCACAGTTTTGAAGCCCATAAAATGCCAAGATAGCCCACCCCCCCACCCCCAAATTACCCAATTTTGGAAAGTAGACACCCCAAGCTATTTGCTGAGAGGCATGTTGAGTCCATTGAATATTTTATATTTTACCACAAGTTGCAGGAAAATGACAAACTTGTTTTTTTGTTTTTTTTGCACAAAGTGGTCACTAAATGATATATTGCTCAAACATGCCATGGGCATATGTGAAATTACACCCCAAAATACATTCTGCTGCTTCTCCTGAGTATGGTGATACCACATGTGTGGGACTTTTTGGTAGTCTAACCGTGTATGGAACCCTGAAAAACAATCACTGTGTTCAGGCTTTCTAAGAGCGTACATTTTTGTTGTCAATTATAGCACAGCCAGGACCAGGGTTCTGGGCTCCACCCTCCCGAGGAATCCAGGTGTGCAAGGGAGAAGTGTGCCTGTTGGCACAGGACAGTCTGACAGTGCAAACAGAGGGCCCAAGCCGGTGGGCTGAAGCAGCCAGGAAGCTGTGAGAGAGAGTGTCACCAGAGGTACAGTGTGGGTACCAAACAGGGATGCAGTTGTAGGCTCAAGAGGACCGAGGTCAATGCCTGAATAGCAGTGCTGACCAGAGAGCCAGGTGGCTCGGTATTTTCCATTTATTTCATTATTGCTTTGAAGTTGAAACCCCTGCGTGGGAATCCTGGATTGACTGTTTTTTTCTTTTACTTTAATAAAACATGGGCCAAAAAAGCCCTTAAACTGCATATCTGGTGTAGACTCGGCTCACTGGTAAGCTCTACATTGAAGCTAAATAACCCCAATATTACATTTGGTGCTCGAATGCAGGCAGAACTGAAGATCCTGGCATATACCAGTGAGCTTTTGCCAGAAACTGCCTGTGCTCTGCAGTGTGTGCAGCAGATGGTGTACCTGGAAGGGAGAGGCCCCTTAAAGAGACAGTGCTCCTGTTGTTGCTCTGTGCAGCGAAGTGACTGGGAGTATGGAGAGTCCACCAGTGTCTGAATCTGCAGTGGATTGGTGCAAGCGGCACCTAGCAGCACTGAACCAAGCTAAAGAGGAAAGCAAGCCAACCCTCAGTGCAAGGATAGAGCGGCTGGATGTTCATACCTGGGAGGGGGGTGTTGTTGCCCCTGGCAATGCTTGGGCAAGTAGGCCAGAACGCTGTTTGCGGTGCAGCGAGTGGGGGCATGCTGTCTCCAAGTGCCCTTTGTCACAGCTTCCAGTACAAAGTGACATGGCCAGACAAAGGTCTGCAACAGTGTTTGGGAGGCCTGATTTGAGTGCCAGGAGTGACCGACAGGCTGACCGGAAGTTGGAAAGGTATGTGGTTGCCCGTAGCAACGGCGGTGATGTCAAGTCTTCAGACCACGTGAGAAAAGTATTGCCTGCAGAGAGTCGTGGCAAGTTGAAAGCCACAATGCATCAAAGAGTTTGGAAGAATCAGCAAAGCTCTGCTGGGAGAGTGCGGTCTCCCATGGCGATATGGTTGCCACCTCATCCCTTTAGACCCGAACACATATTAATTACACAGGTTCTGTGGCTGATTAAGGTGGTAATTAAACTCACTTGGTGCCTTGTCTGCATTTAATTAGCCTCAGAATCTGTGTAATTCAAAGGTGTTCGGGTTTAAAGGGATGAGGTGGCAACTCTACATGGCGATGGGAGAAAGATTGCCAAAGGAGTAGCTGCAGTGGAGATTTGGCTAAGCGTCCCCAGAAAGAGCCCTGTACATTCCAGCCTGCTGGGAATCACCAAGAGAGAAGCACTCTGAAAAAAAGTCTTCCAGTACCATGCCTGGAATGTGGCCAGCTGGGGCATGGCATGTTTTCTTGCCCTAGGTTCTGGAATTCAGCTGGAGATAATATTGCTGAGGAAAAGTCTTTATCTGCGGGCCCAGATTCCCGTGCAAATATGTTTGCAGTCTCCCCTAGCAACAAGAAGGAGTTTCCTGTTGTGTCGGCAGGGGGTGTTAAACAGTTGGAGATGCCTGCTGTAATTTCATCCTGTGGCCACCAGGGAGAGTGGCCCAGTAAAAGTGAAGCAGAGGACTGGTTTGTGAGACAATGTACTCAAATGAAGGCGGTAAACCTACTACTGCGTTGGGTAAGACTGTCTTTAATGAAATGATGGCTGGAACGGCCGAGTTTATTTTAAAAAGGACTGGTTATGAGGCTGTCCATGACGATGTGAGGGTGACCCCAGATAGTGGGGCCATTGAATGTGCTTTTGAGAGTGACTTTACTATGTACAGTGAGGAGGCAGGGGTTAGTCCAAGCTGCACCTGTGTTGATGACTAAATGTGATGTATCTAATGTCTGCCATCTGCACATGAGTCGCTACCTCACGGACAACAACCTTCTCGACCCCCTACAGTCTGGCTTCCGCCTACAACATTCGACTGAAACTGCCCTACTAAAAATCACCAATGACCTAATAACTGCCAAAACCAATGGCCACTACTCCATACTCATACTTTTAGACCTCTCTGCTGCCTTTGACACAGTTGACCACCTGCTGCTCCTCAGCAAATTACACTCCCTTGGCCTCCGTGATTCTGCATTATCCTGGTTCTCCTCCTACCTATCTCAGCGCACTTTCAGCGTCACTTACAACTCCATCTCCTCCGCTCCCCTTCCTCTTTCTGTTGGGGTACCCCCAAGGCTCTGTCCTTGGGCCTCTCCTTTTCTCACTCTATACCTTTTCCCTGGGCCAGTTGATCACCTCCCATGGCTTCCAATACCATCTTTATGCTGATGACACACAGATCTATCTCTCCACTCCCCAACTCACCCCCACTATCTCCTCACGGATCTCAAACTTGCTGATTGACATATCGGTATGGATGTCACACCACTTCCTCAAACTTAATCTTTCTAAAACTGAGCTTGTTATATTTCCTCCTTCACGGTCCCCCTCCTGTGACTTCACCATTAATATCAACAACACAACCATTGGTCCCTCCACACATGCCAGAGTCCTGTGTGTAATCCTTGACTCTGACCTCTCCTTCAGCCCCCATATCCAATCACTGGCTAAATCCTGCCGCCTTAACCTCCGCAACATCTCCAAAATTCGACCCTTCCTGACTAATGACACTACAAAACAACTAATTCACTTCTTGATTATTTCCCGCCTCGACTATTGCAACTCTCTCCTTAATGGCCTACCCTTAAGCAGGCTATCCCCCCTTCAGTCTATTATGAATGCTGCTGCTAGACTAATACACCTCACTAATCGATCCGTGACTGCTGCTCCTCTCTGCCAATCCCTTCACTGGCTTCCCCTACCCCACCGTGTAAAATTCAAAATGCTAACCATAACATACAAGGCCATTCACAACATCGCCCCCATCTACATCACCAACCTCATCTGCAGATATCGCCCAAATCGCCCCCTCCGCTCCTCCCAGGACCTCCTGCTCTCTAGCTCCCTTGTTACCTCCTCCCATGCTCGCCTTCAGGACTTCTCCAGAGCCTCTCCCATCCTCTGGAATTCCCTGCCCCAGTATGTCCGATCAGCCCCTACCCTGTCCACCTTTAGGAGATCCTTGAAAACTCATTTATTCAGGGAAGCCTATCCCACACCCACATAACTGTCCCTGAGCCACCCCCATCAAATCATTCTTTGCAGCTATTACCTTTTGTACCACCACCCCCTCCCTTTAGAATGTAAGCTCTACGAGCAGGGCCCTCCTGTACCTTTTGTATTGAACTGTACTGTAATTGTGTTGTCCCCCTTATACATTGTAAAGCACTGAGTAAACTGTTGGCGCTATATAAATCTCGTATAATAATAATAATAATAATAATGTCATGATGCTACAAAAACGGCAAGAGCCCAGTGCAGCTGCTAACTCCTGGAAAAAAAGTGGGTAACAAGAAAAGCAAAAAATGCAGCACTCAATGGGACCGGCAATGGAAAAAAATGATGAATGAAGTAAATAGTCAAAGTCATTTAATGGATGCACATAAAAATTAAAAACAACAACAGCTGGCACTGAAAAAATAAATAAATAAAATCAAGTCACACTGATTAAAAACTGTTCATTGCTAGAAGTACTCCAAATGTGGTGAAAGCGATACCGCCATGACACCGGAAAGTACGGGGTTAATACCAGCAAGTGTGCCTGTGTCAGAATCCTCAATAGCGAGCCCTATAAGTGGGATGTGTCCAGAAAGGTGGAAGACAAAAACGTTCTCTGTAGTGTAACAGTGCTAAAATGACGGACTCATTTGGGCAGGGAGTGTAGAAGGGTTGGCTTAGCAGAACCTTGCAGTCGGGCTGGTTTAGCACACAGGATGGAGCCTTGCTTCCAGACCGGTGCTGTGGGGGGGAAGGGGGGGAGAGAGGTGGGGAAACATAGGCCATCAGCAGGGAATCAATGAAGAACGTAAAAGATGGAAAATAAGAAATAATAACTATTTAGTGGCAGCCCCAACCTATTTGTTATTTGATAACACTGAGGACATCAATTTCCTCATTAAGGCCCTCAGGCGAAAGGGAGTCCAATATATCCAAAAAGTCTCCCTCCTACAAAGAAGGGAGAACCTCTCATTTTCGGTTAGGGTCCTCTTAGGAATGGCCTCAATTGCAAGTACTTCCATATGTCTAAAATCTTTGTTGTGTACTTGGCGGAAATGTCGCGGAACGCTGTGTTTTATGCACCCTTTCTTGGTCTATGATGTTCACCTATTCTGGTTCGCTGAGTGCGTATAGTGCGACCAACATATAAAAGACCACATGAGCAACGTAAGACATTTATAACAAATTCCGTAGAACACATGATGAATTGTTTTATCTTAAAGGACTTGCCTCTATCTTTGGTTATTTCTGAACGACCATGGGGATCCGATCGGCAAGTGAGACAGCCCCTCTTGCAACACTGAAATATCCCGGTCCTATTATCAAAGAAGGGTCTATTGTCAAGAAAGGATCCATGGTTAGGTTTTGTTAGTTTGCTGGGGGCAATGATGTTCTTTACCGTGCGTGATCGTCTATATGTGACTTGTGACCTAGATGGAAGTGTGGGAGCTAAAACATGACCAAGTTTCAGAATATTGTAATGTTTGTGTATTATTTTGGTGATGGTCCTATATTTGCTATTAAATGTTGATACAAATCTTACTGTAGAGGACCTATCATTTGTATTTAGATTTTTAGGTAATTGGATTAAATTCTGGTGAAAGGCGTCCATCACTAGATCCTTTAGATAGCCTTTCTCCTCAAACTGTCGACCTTGTTCCATGTAATCCTCTGTTTTTGTACAATTTCTCCGCAATCTATGAAATTGACCCTTGGGAATGTTGTTTTTCCACATGGGATGATGGCAACTGTTATGGTGGAGATAGGAATTGCCGGATGTGGGCTTATTGTGATTGCTGGTGATAATGGTATATTTATCGTGAGTTTTCACAAAGGTGAAAAAAAGGTTAGGACCGCAGCTCAAAATTAATAGAACATCGTCAATGTAACGGCCAAAAAAGATTATATATTGGGGAAAAAGGATTGTCGACCCATATGTATTTCTCCTCCCAATACCCCATAGTCAAATTCACATATGCTGGGGCAAAGCTGGCCCCCATAGCTGTGCCCCCCTTTTGAAGATAAAATTGGTCTAAGAACGTGAAGTAATTGTGGTGCAAACAGAAATCTGTGCTGTGAAGCAAAAAATCAGCTTGTCTAGAGTTCATATCACCATTTCTACACAAAAAGTACTGAACAGCAGCAATACTCACATCGTGGGGTATTGATGTATAAAGGGAAGCAACGTCGAGTGATGCCCGGTAAAATTTCAGAAGAGAAAGTGCTTTTGGAAGAGGACCTGGAAAAAAGGTTGGGAAGGGTTCATTAGAGCCTGTAGCAGAGTGGCAGTGAGGCTTAGAGGGAGACACCAAAAGAGGCATTGGGTAGAGTTCCCTTATAGGAAAAAAAGTATGAACAGACAGGATTGGACTACTGTAAATGGTAGCTGGCACAGAGCTGCCAAAATAAATTTGTGTGTTTCTCCCTCTGGTTCGAAACAAAGGGGGGAGGATATGTGACAGTGTGGATCCCTGTCCTAGTGATTGTCGCCCAAGATTCTCAAATAGGCAGGTTGAGAGGCTCCAGGAGGATTATTTAATTTGGAGGAAACTATTTTATCAGTTTCCTCTGTGGTAGGTAAAATCCAGTTGGGGACCTGGAGCCTGGAGATTTCATAGCTATCTGGGTGGGATGGAATCTCCAATCCTGGGACTGGGTTTTGGGAACAGCCAGGAGTCTGGCTTGTTGATTGTACAGGTGGGTCCTGGGCTTCTGGGCTCCACCCTCCCGAGAAGTCCAGGTGTGCAAGGGAGAAGTGTGCCTGTTGGCACAGGACTGTCTGACAGAGCAGACGGAGGGCCCAAGCCGGTGGGCTGAAGCAGCCAGCAAGCTGTGAGAGAGAGTGTCACCGGAGGTAAAGTGTGGGTACCAAACAGGGATGTACAGTGTGGGTACCAAACAGGGATGCAGTTGTAGGCTCAAGAGGACCAAGGTCAATGCCTGAATAGCAGTGCTGACCAGACAGCCAGGTGGCTCGGTATTTTCCATTTATTTCATTATTGCTTTGAAACCCCTGAGTGGGAATCCTGGATTGACTGTTTTTTTTTCTTTTACTTTACTAAAACATGGGCCAAAAAAGCCCTTAAACTGCATATCTGGCGTAGACTTGGCTCACTGGTAAGCTCTACATTGAAGCTAAATAACCCCAATATTACACCCTGTACACAGGAGAAGCAGCAGAATGTATTTTTGGGGTGTAATTCCACATATAACCATGCCATGTTTGAACAATATATCATTTAGTAACAACTTTGTGCAAAAAGAAATAAATTTCTTTTTCCCGCAACTTGTCGCAAAATATAAAATATTCCACTGGACTCAACATGTCTCTCATCAAATAGCTTGGGGTGTCTACTTTCCAAAATGGGGTCATTTGGGGGGGGGGGGGTTGTGCTATCTTGGCATTTTAAGGCCTTCAAAACTGTGATAGGTAGTGAGGAATAAAATCAAAAAATGTACACCCTTCGAAATCCTGAAGGTGGTGATTGGATTTTGGGGTCCTGTACGCGGCTAGGCTCCCAAAAAGATTCACACATGAAGTATCCCTGTACTCAGAAAAGGGCAGCAGATTGCATTTTGGGGTGTAATTCCACATATAGCCATGCCATGTTTGAACAATATATCATTTAGTGACAACTTTGTGCAAAAAAAAAGTGTAATTTTCCGGAAACTTGTGACAAAATATAAAATATTCCATGGACTCAACATACCTATCAGCCTATACCTATCAGCAAATAGCTTGGGGTGTCTACTTTCCAAAAAGGGGACATTTAGTGTGGGGTGGGGCGGGGTTGCACTATTCTGGCATTTTATGCACAACATTTAGAAGCTCATGTCACACATCACCCACTCTTCTAACCACTTGAAGACAAAGCACTTTCTGACACTTTGTGATTACATGAAAAAATATATTTTTTTTTGCAAGAAAATTACTTTGAACCCCCAAACATTTTATATATATATATATATATATATAATTTTTTTTTTTTTTTTTTAAAGCAAAGGACCTACAGATTAAAATGGTGGGGATTGCAATTTTCTTTTTACACAGTATTTGCGCAGCGATTTTTCAAACACAATTTTTTTGGAAAAAACTATTTTTTTTAATTTTAATGCACTAAAACACACTATATTTCCCAAATATTTGATGAAATAAAAAAGATGATCTTAATGCCGAGTACATGGCTACCAAACAGGACATGTTTTAAAATTGCGCACAAACGTGCACCTCACATGCATGGTGCAATTGCTGTTTACATATGACACCAGACCGACGCTTGCGTTCACCTTTGTGCGTGAGCACGGGGGGACAGGGGTGCTTTTTTTTAAAAATAATTTTTATTGTTATCTCAGGGAATGTAAATATCTCCTATGATCGCAATAGGTAGTAACAGGTACTCTTTTTTTAAAAAAATTGGGGTCTATTAGACCCTAGATCTCTCCTTTGCCCTCAAAGCATCTGACCACACCAAGATCGGTGTGATAAAATGCTTTGCCAATTTCCCAATGGTGTTGTTTATATCCAGCGAAACCTAAGTCATGAAATGCTCGTAGCTTTCGGTTTCTTAGACCATAGAAATGATTGGAGCCATTCAGGTCTCTGATCAGCTCTATAGTCAGCTGGCTGAACCACCGGCTGCATTCTTGGGTTCCCTGTTGGGACAGGAAAGCCGAGAAAACCATGAAAGACAGTGGGGGGGGGGGGACGTTCCTTCCCACTGCTTATAAAAGCAGTCTAGAGGCTAATTAGCCACTAGGATTGCTTTTATATGAAAGCTGACCACTGGCTGAAAAGAATGATACCAAGATGATCATTCTGGTATAACCACTCAAAGTCCAGCAACATACCAGTACATTGCTGGTCCTTGTTGGGCCTTCATTATAATGTTCTTTTTTTCATGCAGCCTGTGGGCTGAATGGAAAAAAGAGATTCATCGGTGGGTATGCCCACCATTAGAATACCGCCCTTCATTCACCCACTTCTAATGATGGGCATACATGCACCATTTTTTGTTAATTGTGGTGGTGAAATCATCTCCGACAGCGCTGGAGTCACGGCTTTATGTATTGTGGGAGCAAACGCTGTTGCTGTAAAGATGAAAAAACCTGTGCTGCAGCTGAATGGCGTACCTGCTAAGCAAATGATGGTTAACAATAAAACAAGCATTACAGTATAACATACCATACCTGCAAAGCAAATACAATAAAACATAGTAAAAATAAAACAGAGAGAGAACGATAAATATAGAACAATAGTGAGCGAACAGTAGAGTGGACAGTAGAGAGCGAACCTAAAAGAGAGAGAAGAAAAATACAACCACAACTATTTTTGGCTTTTTTATTTTTTATTGTTTTTGTATTTTTTATTTTTTCACTTTTATAAAAACTGTAAAAAAACTTCAAACTGAACGTTGCAGATTAGGGTCTCTCAAAATATGATGGCCATCATATCTTTCGAGACCCCAAGACCCTGTGTTAGTGTGCCTATGACTGTGTGGTGCTGTACCCTACGCTAATACTCAACTAGTGTGTGGTAGCGTTTGAAACATTCACCAATGCAGAGACGTGGTTGGTCAGGACAGGAGGGACAATAAAAGCGGGTGTCACGCCTACGGCTTGTAGAATCCCGACTTAGACGGGGGGAGAGAGCCTGCTTGAAGTGTAATAATTTGTTAGCAGTGAAGTGGAGGGATTCACGGAATGTTTTCGTTCTGTCCTCGCTTCATGCAGACACAGCATTCCAAATTCCTACGGCGACTGGTGTTGTGGAGAAACCCCTCTGTGTCCATGAATACAACCTTAACATGGGAGGGGTGGACCTCAACAACCAGTTGTTGGTGCCGTACCTACGGGTAATCAAGGGGTTAAACCTTTATTGGGGGGGTTAGGGGGGGTCCCTAGACCTATCTGGGCCTAAGACTAATTACCCTAACACTGATTTTTGTCACTAATGACACTAGTACAGCGATAAAAAAAAAATCAGATTGCTGTACTGGGTGTCACAGTGACAGGGGCTGAAGGGGTTAACTGGGGGGGTGATTGGGGGTGAATTGTGTGCCTACGTGACCTGGTGTCAGTGTAGTGTTGTGCAACTCACTGTTTGATGCTCTCTCCTCTCGGTCTGGAACGGAAAAGACCGACACAAGGAGAGATGACATCATTTCCCCTGTCAGTGTTTACAGTCTCACAGACAGGGGCAGGATCTCATTTGTCAGGACCGATCACCAGGTCAAGGCCAGATTTAATTGGCCTAGGCCTGGGGATTAATCGGTTCCTGATCGAATCCGATCGGCGTGGCCGGCGGGGGTGCACGCCGGCCATGCGCGGAACGTATAGCTACGTGATTTCACGCAGCCAGGCCAACCTGCCGCAGTGTAACTGTGGCGGCTGGTCCGGAACTGGTTAAGTGCCACCTTATTGTGCATCTTGAAACAGCATATCACGTTTTCAGAGAGTCCTATATTTTACCTAAAGTTATTTGTGGGTTTTTCTTTGCATCCCAAATAATTTTTCTGGAAGTTGTGGCTGAAATTTTAGTTGGTCTACCTGACTGTGGTTTGGTTTCAACAGAACCCCTCATTTTCCACTTCTTGATTAGAGTTGGAACACTGCTGACTGGCATTCTCAATTCTTTGGATATCTTTTTATATCCCTATCCTGTTTTATACAGTTCAACTACCTTTTCTCACAGATCCTTTGACAATTCTTTTGCTTTCCCCATGACTCAGAATCCAGAAATGTCAGTGCAGCACTGGATGAAAGATGCAAGGGTCTGTCAGGAGTCCAGAAACTCATTGACCTTTTATACACACACACTAATTTCAAGCAAACAGATCACAGGTGAGGATGGTTACCTTTAATAGCCATTCAAACACCTTTGTGTCAATTTGTGTGCATGTTATCAGGCCAAAATCACCAGGGTATGTAAACTTTTAATCAGGGTCATTTGGGTAGTTTCTGTTGTCATTATGATTTAAAGAGATTATACACAGTTGATTGATAATAAATGGCTTCAGCCAAACACTAACCATGAGTGAAAATTGTTTTTGTGTTATCATTCATATTTTCTAAAAAAATGGCCAAGAAATCATAAATTCTGCCAGGGTATGTAAACTTATGAGCACAACTGTATATCATGCCCCCCTGGCTGTGTATCTGCTAAAGGGCAACACGTTTCTGTGGTGGCAGGAAAGCAATTTTGCATGTGTTCCTGCCAGAAACCATGAATCAGACTGAGACAGAAGTACAGTTAAATCACACTTGTTTAATAATAATAAAAAAAGGCAAACAGAGTAAAAGTATTCAAAACATAGAGTTCAGGAACCGGAATGGATAGTCAGACAAGCCAAAATGCCAGGGAGCCAGAGAACAGCGTAGTAGAACAGCAAGCAGGATCTGGAGCCAGAAGGAATGTCAGCCAAGCAAGTCTTTAACAGGAACACAGGAGAGCATCTTTAGAGAAGTGACCAAGGCGAAGGCAGAGATCATCTGGACTGGACGGCTTAAGTAGGCAGGACTGACGAGCAGGATATCATCAACAGGTGAGTCACTGTGGATGAGTGAAAGAAAAGTTTTTGTGTTATCATTCATATTCTCTGAAGAATGGCCAAGAAATCATAAATTCTGCCAGGGTATGTAAACTTATAAGCACAACTGTACATATAAATGCCGCCTCTATTTATATATCAATGCCACGGTCCATGGCTGTTTACATATTAATGCCACTGCTATTTACATATCAATGCAGGTTATTTTCATTTAAACACAGAGTCTGCAGGTGAGTCATCTGTACATGGCAATATGGCAGAGCTGGGCAGCATTAGTAACAGATCTTCATACTGAGATATCAGGACACAGTATGGGACTAAAACTTCAAGGGACAAGGGAATTTAAACTGGGATAGTTGGCACGTATGAGGCAGCTGCTTTGGGCCCGACAACAATGATGGGGCCCAGGGCAACTGTCCCTTTTGCCCTGCCTTAAATATCTCATTGTCATGTTCAGGAAACCAGTTTGAGACGATTTTATTGTTATGACATGGTGCATTATCATGCTGGAAGTAGCCATCAAAAGATGGGTACACTGTAGTCATAAAGGGATGAACATGGCCAGCAACAATACTCAGGTAGGCTGTGGCGTTTAAATGATGCTCAATTGGTACTAAGCCCAAAGCGTGCCAAGAAAATACCTCCCATACCTTTACACCACCATCACTAGCCTGAACCATTGATACAAGGCAGGATGGATCCATGCTTTCATGTTGTTTACGCCCAATTCTGATCCTACCATCTGAATGTCGCAGCTAAAATCGACTAAGCAACAATTTTTACTCTTCTATTGTCCAATTTTGGTGAACCTGTGCGAATTGTAGCCTCAGTTTCCTGTTCTTAGCTGACAGGAGTGGCACCCGGTGTGATCTTCCTGCTGCTGTAGCCCATCTGCTTCAAGCTTCATTGTGTTGTGCGTTCAGAGATTGTATTCTGCATACCTTGGTTGTAACGAGTGGTTATTTGAGTTACTGTTGCCTTTCCATCATCTCGAACCAGTCTGCCCATTCTTCTCTGACATCAGCAAGGCATTTTCCTCCACGCAACTGCCACTCACTGGATATTTTCTCTTTTTTGGACCATTCTCTGTAAACCCTAGAGATGGTTGTGTGTGAAAACCCCAGTATCCCAGAAAATGCCAGTATCCAATTTCACCTTTGAAGTCAGGAATGTGAAAAATTCATTCTGATTGGCTTCTTTAGCGTTACTGTATTCTGCACAGAGAGCTTGCCTCACTGAATCCACTTGCCAGGGTTTCTGAGCTATGACAGAATAACATAATAACACAAAATTAGTTCACAGCTGAAAAAAAAAACGAATTCAACAATCCTAAATAAAATAATCAAACGTCAAGTGGGATGTGTCGTTAAATGAGATGACAGTAATAAATTCCGATCTAATTACAATGACAAGTTATTTATGAGCACATTTTAATTAAAATTCTATGTAAGAAGGTAATTAATAGTGTTAAATAACATTTTAGGATTTATTATTGGAAGATTTACGGACACCATTTACAGATTTGCAAAATAAAAAGGATGTATTGAGTGACCGCTGCAGTTTTTTCTCTCTGCTGAGGAAAAGGTCAGAGGGGCTAAAATCTACATGACTCATTCATTCAGTTATAGATGCGTCATCCAAGCTCCTCTGTAGAAAATATTGTACATAGTAAGCCTGCAGTATCAAAACCATTGAAATTACAGTCAAATTCTGAGTCATTATGACCATGCAAGCCTCATCCTAGGGCACCAGAGCGAGACGGGGAAGAACCAAAGGAAAACATTTACTATTTTGTATTAATTTTTTTTGTGCCTTTGCTGGCCACCATTGTAAGTGAATACAGCATTATAACTGAAGACAAAGGAGATGATGAAGGCACTGATGAGAGAAGTCACAAGATGTCGGAGTAAAGTTATGCCCCATACACACGATCAGAAATTCCGTCAGAAAAGAAACTTGGATGGTTTTTCCGACGGAATTCCGCTCAAGCTTGCCTTGCATACACACGGTCTCACAAAAGTTCTCTGAACTTTCGACCGTCAAGAACGCGGTGACGTACAACCGACGTCGAAGTTCAATGTACGCGGTGACGTACAACCGACGTCGAAGTTCAATGCTTCCAAGCATGCATCGAATTGTTTCCGAGCATGCGTGATTTTTTGCCTGTCCGAATTGCATACAGACGAACGCATTTTCGGATAGGAACTTTTTTTCGGCCGAAAAATAGAGAACCTGCTCTCAATCTTTTGCTGGCTGGAGTTCTGCCAGCAAAAGTCCGATGGAGCATACACACGGTCTGAATTTCTGACCAAAAGCTCTCATCCGACTTTTGCTGGCAGAATTTCTGATCGTGTGTATGGGGCATTAGTCCCATAATTTGTGTCAGTCGTAGTAAATTTAAAACCTGCTATTGGTGAGAGTAAGCAATAAAAAAAAGAACCCATCGCTGGTGTCGGTGAGAGTAAAGTAAGCCCTATCAGTGGGATAGAATATATACCACCATTGGTGTCAGTGAGATAAATTTATCCCCATTTTTGGTTTCAGTTGGAGGAAAATCAACCCCATTAATGGTGTTGGTGTGATAAAACAAATCCCATCATTGGTATAAAATAAGCCCCCTGGCTGGTGAGATACAATAAGCCCTTTTGTTGGTGTCAGTGGGGTAAAATAGGCCCCATATCGTTGGTGTCAGTAGGAAGAAAATAAGCATCATCTTTGGTATCAGTGGGATAAAGTAACCCTTATATCGCTGGTATCAGTGGGATTAAATGTGCCCCATCTTTGGTGTCAATGTGATAAAATAAGCCCCATATCATTGGTGTCAGTGGGATAAAATAACCCCATTTTTGGTGTCAGAGAGATAAAATAAACCCCATCTTTTTGGTGTTCATAAGAAGAATACTAGCCTCATATGTAAGCGTGCATGTGTTGGGCCCTTTCAAACCTCTTGTCTTGAAAAATCCAAACGCAATGATCCCCACGCACACATTCAAGATAACCGGATTCAGTGATGCTGGGTGATGTAATGACCATAGGCTGGAAACCGTGGATAATCAAAGTGAAGAAAATGTCATCAGCACACCAAGGATTCCTCAAAAGGGTCCAAAGCTTTATTCCGTGGTCACATGATAGATATACAGCAATGTTTCACAGCCACACAGGGCTCCTTGGTCAGGCATTTGCCTAACCAAGGGGCCCTATATGGCTCCGAAACATTGCTGTATATCTATCATGTGACCACGGAATAAAGCTTTGGACCCTTTAGAGGAATCCTTGGTGTGCTGATGACATTATCTTCACTTTTGTCTTAAAAGGTATTATAACTGTACTTACTTCTTTATTTTGTAAAGTGCTGCGGAAACTGTTGGCGCTATATGAACCCTGTATAGTAATAGTATCAGTGGGAGATAAAAAAACTAAAAACAAACTCAAGTCCTTGATGTCAGTGGGATTAAATAAGTTCCAAAGTTGGTGTCAAATAGGCATTGGTGTTTGCTGGCTACTTACCTAATCACACACTCCCAGGCTGCATCTCTCCCTCTTTGCTGAAGTCAGGGGTGTGCTGGCAGGGAATCACATCACGTGACAGTTTGGCATAATTGCAGTGCCAGATGCTGGGTGCAGGGTGTGCCAGCACTCGGTGCCCCCCTGCCACTCTGCACATTGTCCTGGATTTTAAGACAGCAGTATAGCTGCAGTATGGCCATATTTTTGCTGTTTAAATGGAGCCCGTAGTGAAACTTTGTGCAGCTACAGTATCCACACCAAGTTCTAAGTGCTGCAGTATAAGTGGGGAGTTTGGGACTTTAAATGAGGCACATACAATGTGCCTCCATCCCGGGTTCAACAAGACAAGAAAAGGGAAATTTGGGACTTTAAATGAAGTGGTTGACTCGTGTAGATGAATATGGTCAAGTTTTATTATTGAAGTATATAAATACATAGCAGTAGTATAATTCATATAAAAGAGTCAATGGATAAATGTTACCATATTTGTGCATATGCATTACAGTAATACCATCATGTTCATAAATGTATACAAGGTCAGCACATAGCAATGATTTATAGCATGGTCAATTCACATATCAGCTGGCAGTATAGTTGGTAATTCAATAAATTAAAAAATGAATGATGTATCCAAATATATATCCTAATAAAGCATATAGCTACATCCTCAGAGCCTAGTGCGTTTCTGTGTAAAAACACTTCTTCAGGGGCGGATGTTGTAGGGTATCTATAAAAACATATACTTACGTGCCACAGGTAGCGACGGTGTGCAGTGTAAGCAGAACCAGGGCCATAGGAGTGGTCCCTCCTGGGAGCTGAGGTGGTCATGTACCCCATAACCAAGAGGGCGCACACGCAGAACCCCCAAAAAACGCAGACCTCTCATCTCCAAAGTATGTCCAGAATAGTGAAAAGGAGTGGAGGTTTGGATGTGACCTATAGTGGATGAGTAAAGTAACCATTAGTTGGTGAAAATTATGTGGGGATAGAGACCCAGATAGAGGGGTGAGATATAGTGTACGAGAAAGGTGGTAGTATGCACCACCTCAAATGTGCTGTAGTAAGTACCATGGAGAGTCCATTAACCAAAATGATGGGAGAATTAGGGAAGAAAGAGGAGACATGCTGGGATAGCACTACCATAAGGTCGCATATGTGTTTACCTTGAGTAGAGGTATGAAAATGAAAGAGCTTCCAAAAGGTGCGGCGTGCCCAAGGGGTGTGCCAGGTGTGCCTGGGCACACCCTAATCCTGCGGTTGGCAAACCGTTAATGGCTAAGCGCCAAAACCCCTACTGTCGGCCAGGTGGTTCAAAACGCAGCCCCGCTGCGGCGCCACTGTATGACGCCACACACAGGGCTGCGGTGCATGGCGCGATGCGCTGAGGACACCCAAACACCCCCCCGGGGGACAGAGGGGGGGAGAAGGAGAGCACGCAGAGCGCATCGCAGCTCCAGGAAGTCAGACAATAACATAGGTCTGGGACTGCAACATCTGCGTGCACCACCAGGAACTGTTGGCATAATAGGATAACTGCCGCCAAATGAATAGGCTCACCACCAAGGACCAGAGCTACACATAGAAGACAGGGGAACACTGCCAATCAAACGTCAACCACCTCCATCCCTGTTGCAATGCAGTATAAGTGGGGAGTTTGAGACTTTAAATGAGGCACATACAATGTGGGGATATTCAGCTACACGAGTCAACCACTTCATTTAAAGTCCCAAATTTCCCTTTTCTTGTCTTATTGAACATTCTGCAAAAGGTACAGGGATTGAATTGCTGAGGACTGTGGTAAAGTCATTTGCTCTAATGAAACCATGGCCCCATGCATTTCTATAAGTTGGCCATACTCATGGCTTCCTCGAGCGGTCCTGTGGAATACGGCTGTCTTATAAGAATGAAGAGAACTGTGGCTAGCATGCACAGTATGAGGAGGAGCCGGTCGGAGGTTTTTAACCTGCAATTAGGGGAAGATAAGAATGTTACCGGGTGGGCTGCATATAGAGGGTCAGAGGAAATGTTTCAAGGACACCTTCAGCAAAGGTAAATTTGTCTTTAAAGTGGATGTAAACCCTTACATATATACCCAGTAAAGTGACTGGCCTCAGGCAATATACAAAGATGAAACAAATCCTCCTACATAAGTTGTACCTGTCTATCTGCAGTCTTCTCTACATCCGATCAAAGTCTAGCATTTATAATGCTTGTCTGAGCTTTGAGAAAAAAATGGGGTTGAGAGCTGAAATTACAACCTGCAGAACTCAGTGTGGACAGCTGATTGGAGCTAAGGAACACCCCCCTCCCATCACACAGTACACAGGAACAGAGCTGAGGCTGTTAATCAGCTGAAGCTTCCTCCCCTGTCACCATTTTTCCCTTGGTGTCAGGAAAACTTGTCATGACAATGGTATAGCCTATACAAACCTGTCCTTACCTATTAAATACCACCCCACAACCTAACATATAAAGTAACCAGACCACACCTGTTTTGGAGTAAACTGTCCGCCTCGGCCATTTTATTAAACATTTTAACCATACATTTTTATTAGAAAAAACAAAATATTCCTTCAGATACATTTTAAACCAGTGTTAGGGATCCTTGGAGGCACTAACCACATTTTCACCGTATCAGCGTGTCTACACCAGGCCGTCAGTCGCGGCCGCTCAGACTCCACCACTCAACCTTACACGCTGATGCCCATCACCCGATGCCAGTTAAACCACGGTTAACTGGCATCAACCAAGGATACCATACCAAGATGGTTCCCCACTTCAGCCACGTTATTCTTAATTCCTAATGCCTCCAAAGATCCCCAACGGCCAACACATACATATTTAACATATAAATAATCAGAAACACAAAATAAAAGGTGCGGGAGGGTAGAAGCTGCTTCTTCTTCCGGTGGCAAGAGACTGAGCCCAGGATCTTTCCTCCTCCTACCAAACCCCCCCCCCCCAGGAACACTAGCTTAGCCACCCCTTTCCTCTGGCTTGTATACCCCCCTTATTTTAACTCCTATCCTTGCTTGTTTCCTCAGCAACCTTGTCATTTCAGCCCTCCCTTTAGCCTGCGTCCCACTCCGGGATTCTCTGAAGTGACGCATGCTGATAGCGGAGGAATGAAGCAGCAGACAGAAATTACACTTAGTGCTTTTAATTGAGACAAGTACACACTATAGAGAGATATGCTTCTTCTTCTTCTTGTTCCTTCAGTTAGTTTCCAGCCTTCCTAGTGGACTCAAGGTGTAGTAGATTATTGTCCATTTACACTTTGGCATGACCAGTTAATATTCATGTACTGCATTTTCGCAAGTAAAACTATGTTGCATTAAACTGCTGTGTCTTTTTGGAGAGTTGAGCTTTCTGTGAAGAGTGCTTATTCAGTAGGTGATCATATTGGCTGGATGGACTGAGGTCTAGCGAAAGTATATCAATGCATAAAGGGTGCTTGAAACAACAAAAAATAAAAAAAGCCATCATTTTTTATATCCTAAGATAAAAAAGTATAGCTTTTGCTGCAATATTCACCTCTTCTTTGGTGTAGTCCTTCAAAGCCTCATCACTACTTCTTGCTTTACATTTTCTAGACTGGCTTCATTGCTTGCACAGGGATAGCACGTGATGACGAGCATTGGAAAACCAGATCACAAGCAAAGTGCCCATGTAATATATTTTAATATGATGGCAGCTATGCTATTACCTTTTTATATCTTTTTCATTTGGCTGCTGATTTAGCAACCAAAATGTTTTCCTTTAAAAAAAGAAATCCTGCCATTTAAGTGAATAATGGTCTGTAGGAGCCCTTTCCATTCCCAGACACACTAGCTTATTAGCACAGCGCCTTCTGCTCTCCCCCCAACATTCTCCGGAACGTGTGTTACGAAGTGGAGAAATAAAATTAGCTGTGCTCTTCTCTGTAAATTACATGTGTAATTAGCATAGAAGGAAATTAACTCTAAGCAGCGGAATATTCATAAGCTTGTAAATTATTCTCTATCAGTTTACAATGGCCCTTGTTCTGAGATCATATCGCAGCAAGCATGGCTCTATCCAAGAAACGTAAACTCGCTCTGGCCTTTTCTCAAATAGCGACATATATCTCCAACACAGTGTGACCTTTAAATGTAATAAAATAATACTCACTGATCCAGAGGAACTGTATACATAAAAATGCCGTCTCCTGGATCAACAGTGTTTACCAGGAGGAGGTATTATTGCACATAGAGGTCATTTTATGAAATGGGAGAATGGAGATCGGGGATGACATAGTTATTTGGAAATGACAGATTTATCAGTGAATGGTGAAAAATAAGTATTTCTAAAGGGTAGCTCTATTCTATTTAAAGCTGAACGTACACAAAAATTAGTAGTGACATCATCAGTGCACAGCATATAGCCTGTGCAGAGAGCAGAGCTATGGGAGGAACTAAACAGCTCCACCCACTGCAGGCTACCTGCAGAAAACTACAGGGGGGGGGGGGGGGCGGAAACGAGACCAGTCACCCTGCACAAGTAGAGAGAGCAGCAGTGACCGGTCTTTATTACAGGAAGCTCCTGTACATTTGTTCAGTGTTACATTTGATTACTACAGTAAAAGTCCAATAAAAACCCAGTAAAAATATGCATGCCTCTTGTATTTAGACAGTATTTATTAATCCTTATACATGCATTTTCTAGATGTCTTAAGGGGTCCTCTATGATGTGGAGCATTGACACTGACACATCAACAATTCCAGTTTGCAATGCTAGAAAGGCACATAAAATGCCTATTTGCCGCACAGCATTCAAAACGCACTGTTAATACATTAACAGCACCCCAAATACATTTTGCACACGCAGTGCACTTGTGGGCACAGATCACACGATGCCACAGTACCATGCGATTTGGTGCAGCACAAATTTCTAAATTAGTGTATGCACTAGGGTTGCATTGATACAGAGCATTTGCACAAGTACTTGTACTCGTGCAAATGCTCCAATGCCTAATCCGATTGCTTGCACTCCTGTTGTACCGGGCTGGCATCCTCAGAGTAGTAGGGGGGGCCGAGCAGCCTCACAGATGATCGGTGCGGTGGTGGGGGCAGTTATAAGCACCAATCTCCCTGTATAGCTTTAAATGAAGCGGCTTATAGCCGCTTCTCCTCTTCTCCCTCCCATCGCTGTCAGTTGCTTTGTTGAAAGCTATACAGGGAGATTGGTACTTATAACTGTCCCCACCGCCGCATAGATCACCCCCGACTGTCCCCGTATCCTCCTCCTGCTCCCTGGGTCCTCCCTGTGCTCCTCTGGCTCTCCGGGTCCTCCCCTGGTTCTTCCCTTGTCCCAGATCTGTCAGGATGGAGAGTGGAAGAAGGAGCTGGTAAATATGTCATTTACTGGCTTCTTCCTTTTCTGAATGAACAGAGTGAGTGATCACTAACCTCCCCTTGCTGTAACCATATGATACCATAAACTAATTAAGACCACATTATTGAGATCAATTAAATTGCATGTCTTGTAAGCCTTTTACTTTGTGTCCTGATGAAGTCGATTTGACTACGAGATGCGTTTACCACAACTTGTTCTCTGGGACACTCAGTATAGTACATATAATTAAGTGGTCTTTGTTGTTTATCACAAAAAAAGTGTTGTACTGAGCATCATATGTCATTCCTTTACATTTTTGTATCATGTGATTAATGAATAATACATTTGGAAACATTTTCTATACTTATGTGTTGGATCTGTATTCCTTGGTGCTGTCCTGGTCCTTGGTCCCCGGTTTTGACCTTGTTGTAGTCAGAATATTCAACCAATATTGGCCGGCTCAGTTGATTTTTACATTGACTTATTTTCAAGCTGGGTGGTGCTGGCAGGGCCACCCATGGTTGATCCAAAATTCAAACTGTTGTTGGGGATCTTAAATTATCTCACCTTGTATAAATGGCTTTAATTAAAGTCTTGCTTTGTTTACTTGTCAGTAGGGATGAGCTCATGCTCGGGTCGAACATAAGTTCAACTCGAACATCGGGTGTTCGTCCGTTTGCAGAACCATGAACATTATGGGGCACTCAAACTCCGTGGAACAGCCCATAATGCACTGCGAGATTGCGTGCTCTGCTGAGAGAGCCACAATTGGCCAAAGGCAGGGTACCTTTGGCCAATTCTGACTCAAGGGGACTAAGTCCACGCCCCACACTATATTACATAGCAGCTACATGTAGTGTTGTTGGCATTGACAGAGAGATAGCTTGAGTTAGATTAAGCAAGCAGGTTATTCAGTTAGTGGCAGTGTATTTGAGATATATCTATCTATCTATCTATCTATCTATCTATCTATCTATCTATCTATCTATCTATCTATCTATCTATCTATCTATCTATCTATCTATCTATATATGCAGTCAGTCTATAAAAATATATATACTCTGCATTTAGCATAGACTATATTCTATATTCAGTGAATACTCTATATTCAGTCAGTGCAGGCAATGTATTAAAAAAAAATATATATATATATATATATATATATATATATATATATATATACTCTGCATCCAGTGTAGCCTATATCTACAGTGCATTTGGTGGTGTACTGTTTCTAATACACTTCAGGCGGTGTATAAATATATAAATATATATATATATATATATATATATATATATATATATATATATATATATATATATATATATATATATATATATATATATATATATATATAATATGTCTAGTGTATATATACTCTGCAATCAGTGTAGCCTATATATACAGTGCATTCGGTAGTGTACTGTTTCTAATTAGGGATGAGCCCGATGTTCGAGTTGAACGTAAGCATGCGTCCCCCCCCCAGTCCATTAATAGGCCCTTTGGGTCTGGTATGGATATTAAGGTAAACCCCGCACCAAAACTTTCTTAAAAAATTGTGTGGGGTCCCCATAAAATCCATACCAGGCCCTTCAGGTCTGGTATGGATATTAAGGGGAATCCTGCGCCAAAAATTTTAAAGAAAATGGCATAGGGTCCCCCCCAAAATCCATACCAGGCCCTTTAGGTCTGGTATTAATATTAGGGGAACCCTGAGCCAAATTTTTTTAAAAATGGCATAGGGGTCCCCCCCAAAGTCCATACCAGACCCTTATCTGAGCACGCAACCTGACAGGCCGCAGGAAAAGGGGGGGTGAGAGAGCACCCCCCTCCTGAACCGTACCAGGCTATATGCCCATTTTTTTGCCACCCAAATGCATTATTTCACATTCTTCTACATTGAACCACATTTGCCATGTAGTCGCCCACCCCATTAATTTGTTCAAATCGTTTTGCAAGGTTTCCACATCCTGCGGAGAAGTAATTGCCCTGCTTAGCTGAGTATCGTCCGCAAATACAGAGAATGAACTGTTTACCCCATCCTCATTTATGAACAAATTAAATAGGATTGGTCCCAGCACAGAACCCTGGGGGACCCCCACTACCCACCCCTGACCATTCAGAGTACTCCCCATTTATCACCACCCTCTGAACAGTTTTCAGTCCATGTACTCACCCTATGGTCCATGCCAATGGACCTTATTTTGTACAGTAAATGTTTATGGGGAACTGTGTCAAATGCTTTTGCAAAATCCAGATACTCCACGTCTACAGGCCTTCCTGTATCTAGATGGCAACTCACCTCCTCATAGAAGGTTAATAGTTTGGTTTGGCAAGAACGATTCTTCATGAATCCATGCTGATTACTACTAATGATACCGTTCTCATTACTAAAATCTTGTATATAGTCCCTTATCATCCCCTCCAAGAGTTTACATACTATTGATGTTAGGCTAACTGGTCTGTAATTCCCAGGGATGTATTTTGGGCCCTTTTTAAATATTGGTGCGACATTGGCTTTTCTCCAATCAGCTGGTACCATTCCAGTCAATAGACTGTCAGTAAAAATTAGGAACAATGGTCTAGCAATTACTTGACTGAGTTCCCTAAGTACCCTCGGGTGCAAGCCATCTGGTCCCGGTGATTTATTAATGTCAAGTTTCCCAAGTCTAATTTTAATTCTGTCCTCTGTTAACGATGGAGGTGTTTCCTGTGATGTGTCATGAGGATAAACACTGCAGTTTTGGTTAGTGAAGCCCCCCGATTCCCTCATGAAGACTGAGGAGAAGAATATATTCAATACCTTCGCCATCTCCCCATCCTTTGTAACCAGATGTCCTTCCTCATTCTTTATGGGGCCAATATGGTCTGTCCTCCCTTTTTTACTGTTTACATACCAAAAGAATTTCTTGGGATTTTTTTTGCTCTCCTCCGCTATGTGTCTTGCATGTTCAATCTTAGTCGTCCTTATTGCACCCTTACATTTCTTGTTGCATTTTTTATAAAGTCTGAATGTTGATGATGATCCCTCAACCCTGTATTTTTTGAAGGCCTTCTCCTTTGCTTTTATATGCATTTTTACATTGGAGTTAAGCCATCCAGGACTTTTGATCGCTCTTTAAAATGTATTACCCAATGGGATGCATTGGCTAATGCACTTATTTAATACACTCTTAAAGCAAACCCATCTCTCCTCCGTGTTCTTTGTTCCTAAGATTTTATCCCAGTTTCTGCCTTCTAGCAAGGCTCGTAGTTTAGGGAAGTTGGCTCTTTTGAAATTCAGTGTCTTTGTATTCCCCTTATGTTTCCTATTTATGAGATTTATACTAAAGCCATTCGACCTGTGATCGCTGTTACCTAAATTGCCCCGTATTTCCACATCTGTGATCAGGTCTGTATTGTTGGTAATCAGTAGATCCAGTAACGCTTTATTTCTAGTTGGTGCGTCTACCATTTGACCCATAAAATTGTCCTGCAAGACATTTAGGAACTGGCGAGCGTTAGATGATTGCGTGGTTCCCTCCGCCCAGTCTATGTCTCCATAGTTAAAATTCCCCAATATTATAACACTTCCCATCCTTGCTGCTAGTCCAAATTGTGATAAATCTGTCTCCCCTTCCTCCCTCAGGTTAGGGGGCCTATAGCATACTCCCAGTATTATTTTCCCCTTAGCTTCATCCCTTTGGAGCTCCACCCATAAGGATTCCACCTCCTCCGTAGCTCCCTTAGTGATGTCATCTCTCACATTCACTTGTACATTATTCTTGATATATAGGCATACCCCTCCCCCTTTTTTTTACCCTCTCTATCCTCGTGATAAAGAGTATACCCTTGAATGTTTGCCAGCCAATAATGAGGGCTGTTGAACCAGGTTCCCAACCAGTTTCTAATACACTTCTGGTGGTGTACACAGTATACAATACAGTGCAAGCGGATAACTTTTGATTTTTCACGTTCGAGTCCCATAGACTTTAACGGTGGTCGCGTGTTCGCACAAATTTATTGCCTGTTCGCATGTTTTGTTGGGAACCGAACCGGGAGGTGTTCAGCTCATCCCTACTGGTCAGCAGTCAGGTTGCATAACAAGTAAAGAATATGTCATTATTTCTTTATATTGTATGTTCATGCTTAACACTGTAGGAAGCTGCCCTGTGCCAGCAGCATGCTGGAGAGCTGAATTAGTTCTTTAGTGGTCCAACACTCCCCTTGCATGACGCAAACTGTGTTGATTTGCACTGAAAAAATATAAACAAGTGGGTGCAAACTACCAGCGCATTACCACAAATAATTTATTGAAACATAACAGTGTTATACCCACAAAGTAGGAATAAAATCAAGCTTGTCATATACAACACTCCAACTCAGAGCTCTGAGGAAGGGTGTCTGTCCCCCGTAACACGTAAGCTTTTCCACCATGTGGCCATAGAGTCACCCGCGTCACCAGATGGAGTATTGGATATGACAAGCTTTTTTTTCCTACTTTGTGAGTATAACACTATTATGTGCTTTCAATAAATGTTTTTGTGGTACTGCACTGGTACTGCGTTTGCACCCTCTTGTGTATATTTTTGCAGTGTTTGTAAGGACTTCCCAGTCCGAGGAGGGTAGCATCAATGAAACCATTACCTACCATAGTTCTGTTGTTTGGGGAAGTCCTGGGATTGAACGCTGGATGGTGTTTTTGGTATGTTGATTTGCACACTGTACCGGAGGCACATTGGACAGATGGAGACCTGGTCTAGCTGTCAGGCGTGCTGCTAGCTTAGGGCAGCTTAGGCACAAACATATAGTAAAAGAAAAAGAATAATGCCACAACATGCCTGACTGTACAACTAGTAAAAAAAAAGCAAGAGTTGGGCTTTCATAGAAAGCAGACCAACATTATCAAGTCTGAAACCAAGTGGAAGGCCTGCTTCCTGCTTTTCTAATAGGGTCAGGACTGACAGTCAAACACCCAGAGACTTCAGGGCTCTTCTGAGTTATAAGGCTCCATGCACACTGAAGCTCATAAACGGCAGTTTTGGGGAGTTTGGGCGTTTTTATGTTATCCTATGTGTCCATGCTCACATGGACGTTTTTGGACATTTATCAGCAGGGGAGTTTATGGACTGTTGTCTGAACGCCCTAAAATCGCGTTTAAGAGCAGTCCTAAAAACGCCAGACGCCGGCAAAGGCTGTTAAACGTGGTTTAAAGCTGTAAACAGTATGTTAAGCCTCGTCAGGCGTTTTTCTGCCTCTATTCATAATCAGTGGTTCCCTATGGGAGCCCATTGATTTGAATAGAAGTTGCACCAGAAATCGGATCATGATGATCAGACTTGCAGTGCGACTTGTGTGCTGAGGATGTAAAAAGGGAACCCCCGCCAAAATGAAAAAAAATGGATAATACCAGACCCTTCGGTCTGATATGGATTTTAGGGGGAACCACCCACGCCAAAAAAAAATGGCGTGGGGTTCCCCCAAAATCTATACCAGACCCTTATCCGAGCATGCAGCCCGGCAGGTCAGGATAGGGGGAGATGAGCAAGCGCCCCCGCCCCCCTCCTGGACCATGCCAGGCCACATGCCCTCAACATGGAGGGATGGGTGCTTTGGGGCAGAGGGGGCCCCCGCGCCCCCCACCCTAAAGCACCTTGTCCCCATGTTGATGAGGAAAAGGGCCTCTTCCCGACAACCCTGGCTGGTGGATGCCAGAGTCTGCGGGTGGGGGCTTAGCGGAATCTGGAAGCCCCCTTTAACAAGGGGCCCCCAGATCATGGGCCCCCCACCCTTTCCGCCAACAAAAATTTTCAAAGGCTTTGTTTTCTAGTGATATCAAGAATAATATTATTATGTTTTTTTTTTATTTGTGCAAGTTACCACAACACCATTATCCTGTAGTTTTTAAGAACAAAGATACAACTATGTTGGTGTTCCTTGTCAATTTTACTTTTTTAAAATGTAACTGCCTACTCCCAAACTGTCATTTGAACTAAAACACATAGCCAAGTATTATTCTCCACAATTTTTTTATTGTGCATTAAAAAAATTAAAAAAATAAAATTAGACATGCTATCTGCCAATAGAACTTAACCAAAAAGTCCACTCTATGCATCCAAAAATATAGAAAATATACCAAATTAAATGATTATTCAACCAAAAAAATAATGTCAAAGCAATAACTCCAAGGCCAATAATAAATAACACGTTATCTCCTCCGATTCCGCAAAATGTCTGGTTGACGAACGGCCGTTCAGAAACGAACTCAAAAGCACGAAATGAAAAGCGCGAACTGAAAAGCACTAAATGAAAAACGTTAAAAGAAAAGTGCGAATCAACACTCACCAAACTTCTACTAACACGAAATTAGCATAAGGAGTCCAAAGATTGGCGCTAAAAAACCACGTAGTACGTCAGTACAACGTAGTACGTCACTACGTTTGGACTTGTTGACCAACATTTGTGTGACTGTGTGTATACAAGACAAGTTTGAGCCAACACCCATTCACAGAACAGCCTGACGCGCAATGTGATCTATCTTCGTCAGAATAGATCAGTCATATGCAGGGATATGTAAAAAAAAACAACGGTAACCCAGCAAAATCCGCCCCTCCTGAATCGGCCGATTCAGGAAGCGGAGATCCAAGCCCTAGCAGCGAGTGGTGGTGAGAGTTCATCCGCACACCTCGGGTCCGCCATGACCATATTGCACTGGTATTGGGCACATACTGGAAGATTTGCTGTGATATTGCTGTGATATTTACTGCTCGTTTTTAAAGAGATTCATGTGAGTGCAAAGATTGAAGTGTACACAGTGGTTATTAAATTTGTTTTTACAATATCACACCATTAGTGCAATTTTTTATTTACACGTGGAATGATCTTGTACTTACACGGATGGAATTTGGAGTATTTGTCAAAACCTTTCTGTGAGGTTTATCACGTCTGTTTGCCAAGCACAAGAGTGCGAGGCATATCTAGTTGGTGAGTGTTTTATCTGGCGGGAGAGGAATCACTGACACTCGGGTGTGGTGGATAATTAGAGGAATTCTGTACATAATCAACGTTTTCATCAAGTTTTATGGACTTTATTATTTACACTTCTATATTATATTATATATTTTTTCACTATTGGCACAGGGTGATCTATGTGATATAATTTCAGTTTGTTTATGTTGTAGGTCTGTGCAAACAGGTTTGAGGTGTCTTCTTAGCGCCCCCTGCATATATTAATTTTTTGACACAATTGCAAATTAATTCTATTTCATATGCAGGAATATGTATTTACAAGTTTAAAGAACTGCTCAGTTAACCACTTCCCATCCGGGCCAATTCTGGCACTTCGCTCCTACATTTAAAAATCATAATTTTTTTTCTAGAAAATTACTCCGAACTCCCAAACATTATATATATGTTTTTTTTTTTAGCAGAGACCATAAGGAATAAAATGGCGGTCATTGCAACTTTTTATGTCACACGGTATTTGCACAGCGATTTTTCAAACGCCTTTTTTAAAAAAAAAAAACAGTTTAATGAATTAAAAAAGAAAAAACAGTAAAGTTAGCCTAGTTTGTTTGTATAGTGTGAAAGATGATTTTACGCAGAGTAAATAGATTCCTAACATGTCATGCTTTAAAATTGTGCACACTCGTGGAATGGCGCCAAACTTCGGTACTTAAACATCTTTATAGGCGACGCTTTAAAATTTTTACAGGTTACATGTTTAGAGTTACAGAGGAGGTCTTGGGCTAGAATTGTTGCTTTTGCTTTAACGCATGAGGCGATATCTTACATGTGTGATTTGAACGTTGCTTACATATATGGGTGCGACTTACATAAGTGTTTGCTTCTGTGCGTGAGAACGCAGGGACGGGGGTGCCTAAATTTTTTTTTTATTATTATTTATCTACTTGTATTTTTTTTATTGTAACACTTTTTTTTATCACTTTTATTCCTATTACAAGGAATGTAAACATCCCTTGTAATAGGAATAGTGCGTGACAGGTCCTCTTTATAGAGAGATGTGGGATCAATAAGACCTCACATCTCTCCTCCAGGCTGGAAAGGCTGAGATCAAAAAAGAAATAAACTCTTTCTGTCTTTCCAGCCGCGTCCTCGGCTTTGTTTACTTCCGACGGCCTGGATGTGACATCATAAAGTTGCTCCTCCGAGGGTCATAGAGATGACTGGGGACCATCTGGTAAACTTCTGGCGGTGACCGATTCGTCCTCCGGTTTGCTGATCGTATGGAGAAGCACCAGAGAGGCACCGGAGTGCAGAAGAAGGGGGAGAACATCCTCTCCCGCTGCCAGAGAACTCACACAGCAAGCGCCAGTTTCCGTGCAGCAGCTGCCAACCCTCGTTCCGCTAATGCCAATGCGCATGCGCGGAACCTTAGTCAGAGACAAATGAGATCCAGAGCTGGCATGCACAATGGCACCTCCATGCGAACGCGCACACACGCGGCCATGAATCCTGGCACACGGCACCCTATATAAACAGAGAGTCTGCCTAGCATTAGTGCTGGATCGTCTTCAGCTTGTCCCTGTGTTTCTGTTGCTACTCTGCCTGATTGACCTTGTTCCTGAACACCCGGCTATCCTCTGACCATTCTCTTGGATTTCCCCTGCCTGCTGAATTCGTTCCTGTATATCCAAGTTCCAGCCTTCTGCCTGCAGGCACCTGCACCCTTTTGTTGCCCTTGCACTCCCTGTACCCACCACCAGGGGTGCTTGGACCGGAACCGTGCAAGAGGCCACCCTCATCATTTCAGGCTCTGCTGTAAGGTACGTGACACCCGCCGCCTGTAAGAACAATCAAGTGGCTGAACTGCCGCTATGATTGCTCTTACAGTGCATAGAATTGTCGGCTGAAAAAGATGATATCTCGATGATGCAGACATCATCCAGATATTCCCACTCAAGGTCCATGACGTCATATTTATTTATTTCAGGTACTTATATATGACGTACCTTGGGTGGGAAGTGTGTTTAACATCATTACTGATGAGGGGATTCCTGATAACATCATTCTGACGAAACGCATAGGGAGAAACTACCAGTGCATTGCATCACGGTCCGGACTTCCTTGATTTTTATGCTGTTCAAACGTTTTCAAATAAAAGCTAAAGGAGAGAGGAGCAATACACCAACTGTGGATCTGAGCTCTGCTGTTTCAGCCAGTGTGTACTGTGAATGCTGTCTATCCCCTAGAGGGGAAAGCTCTCTGATGAGTGTGGTAACAGAGGGAGAGCACAATTTGCAGCACCAGAAAAGGCATGAATTTAGTATACACAGCTATTGAAGTACTTTTAAAGAGCACCTGACACTTTATCAGTTACCGATGGACCTAATATTTTTCCAATTTTGAGGATTTATATACGGTATAATATATATTTTTGCTACACATGTTTCTGAACCTATCTCATATGAATTGTTAACTTCAGATGTAGAAGCACTTTTAAAGAGCATTTGTCACTTTATTTTTTAATGAAATATTGATGGACTTATTTATTTGTCAATTCTGAGGATATTTTTGCACATGGTTATGAACTTATATCACATTAATTTTTTTTTAGGACAATTTAGTGGTTGCATTTACACCAATGAAAAATGTGTTTCTAACACTGACACATGATTTACAACACCTGACACGTATATAGTGTGAATTTTCAAAAACACAGGAAAATATTGAGTTTGTACATTTTATTTTTATATATTTGCACATTATCCCATAGAGCAGCACCACACCCACTACTTAAAGTGTTACTAAACCCACAACAGTAAAATCATTCTGCGTATGCAGTAATGCATGTTATACTCATTGTGGAACCTAAGTGGTTAATCCTCCACATTGTGTGAAAAGGCTGTTTGATCCCTTCTTCTCTGATTATCCCCTTTTTCCACTGTCCCCTAACTATCTCCCGATAAGACAGAGCATTTGGAGTCACTCTGCCCATTCTCAGTTTGGTGTGTATTGCTAAAGGGTTTTTTAGCATATTTATTTTCAAATCGTATTAGTAACTTTATTTCAAAAGGACCCTTGAAGGCCCCCCCAAAAAAATATCCATTTGAAAGGACCCTGCAAGGTTAGAGCCTGGCAGGGTTGCTGAACCTCATATTTTAGTTTTATTGGTTCCTTTAAAAATCTGTTTACAGTTAGATATAATACTATAATACTATACTTGTAATTTATTCAACTTTATTTCCAGTATGAGACATGGAGAACTTTTGGTACATCTTAAGTAAATGAGAAGTGTTTCAATGTTCCCTCCTGGCAAATGCTGAGATGAGCAAGAATATTTCCTGTTAAACTCCTGTATTTTTATTACTTTTTACAAAGAAGGATGCTGCAATATTATTCTGATTTGTGTCTTCTATTTATGAAGATAATGTAAAACTAACACAGATTGAGCACTAAGATGGGAAAGTAAGATATAAGTAATAACTCTGTTCGGAAGCAAAGCAATGCTAGTGCCTTGGAAGTTTGGTGTGTTTATATTAAACTCATTGCAGGTTTTTCAAAGACTGTTAACCACTTGTGCACCTTGGTAAAGTCTGGAGTTTGGGTATGTCCTTGGTAGGGATGAACAAAACCCACATAAGTTAGAACTTGCCGAAAATCAGGTAAGGGTTCATTGGGTGGTAGCAGGGCTACCATCAGGAAGGATAGCCAAAACACATGTACGGGGCCCGAGCACCCTGAATTGCCCGAAAACTGCTACCACCCACTGTCCAGACAGGCTGTGCCTTCTCCCTACTACCTGCTGTGTAAGGTAGGATTAGTAAGGTTAGAGGAAGGCTGTGATTGGCAGGAAAAAATGTAATGTGAAGGGAGGGGGCTGGGGTAGAAGGAAGGGGGCTGTGAAGAGGACAGAGGTGCAAAGAAGGTGGGGGGGGTGTGAAGGGAACAGAGGTGCAAAGGGGGGGCTATGAAGGGAATGGAGATGCAAGAAAGGGGGGTGTAAAGGGAATGGTGGTGTAAAGAAGGGGGGCTGTGAAGGGGACGGAGGTGCAAGGGGGACAATGTAAAGCGGACATAGGTGCAAAGAAAGGAGGGCTGTGAGGGGAACAGAGCTGCAAGGAAAGGGGGGCCTGTGAAGGGGAATGAGGTGCAAAGAAGGGGGGCTGTGAAGGGGATGGAGGTGCAAATAAGGAGGGGCTGTGAAGGGGGCTAGGGGTGCAAGGAAGGAAGGGATTTGAAGGGGATGGAGGTGCAAGGAAGGGGGGCTGTAAGGGGTGCTGGAGTGCAAGAAAGGGGAGCTGTGAAGGGGATAGGGGTGCAAGGAAGAGGGGCTGTGAAGGGACTTTTTAATTAAATAACCCTGGTTTAGAGCTGCACGGCTCTATATATATATATATATATACTGTATATATATATTTAGGGATGTCTCTGTTGGATTGGGATGTCTCTTTGCTTGATATATGGGTATATCCCTTTGCTGGATATATGGAGATGTCTCTCTTTGCTGGATTAGGAAGTCTCCCAGGATTGGGCTGTCCCTTTGCTGGATTTGGGTATCTCTTTTCTGGACATATGGAGCTGTCTCTTTGCTGGATTGGGATGTCTCTTTGCTGGATATATGGGGATATCTCTCTGCTGAATATATAAGGATGTCTCTTTGCTGGATTGAGATGTCTCTTAACTGGATATATGGGGCTGTCTAGTTGCTGGATTGGGCTGTCTCTTTGAAAAGGTAGGGCAGTTAGTGTATGGTCCTGTTCAAAATAGTCTACCTTATTGTGGTGGCAGGCTTCATATTTTTTGGCCAAAATATAATTATTTGCTGTTAAATCTTGAAAGCACTGGTGACTTGGAATACACTTTTCATTTTCACGTGTTAAGTTGTAAGAGTGTTAAAATAAAAGTGGTTGCACTAAAGGACTCGGTGGGCTGGTCAGTGGGTGGAATCGGTGGGACAGCCAATGAGCGGAATCGTTGGGACAGCCAGTGGGTGGGCCCTGGGGAATGTTGGTGCTCAGGCCTGGGGGGCCCAGGCCTAAAGTTGAGTAAGGGGCTCCGCTGGGGACATCTGATGTAAGGAGGGCTCCGCTGGGGACATCTGATGTAAGGGGGGCTCCGCTGGGGACACCTGATGTAAGGACAGACTCTGCTGGGGGCACTTGATGCAAAGACGGTCTCTGCTGGGGGCACCTGATGGCATCTGGTGGCAGGCGACGTGGCAGGTGACACACTCAGAGGTCCCATTGATTCTGGAGTATGGTGAGTTGAATGATTTCACTCTATATTACAATGTAATAATATAAATATTGCGCTTCAATCATCCTGACACCATAACAACCATGGTGCTGGGATGATTGAAGCGCTAACACCAGGTGTTTGGAGTATCTTTATCTGCTGATTTGTTAAACTCTGGAATACACATTTCTATTGTGGTGTAGCATCTGGGCCTGCTGTCCCTCCATCCCTCTTTCCTTCCTTCTCTCTCCTTCCCTCCTTCTTTCCTTCTTTCTCTCTCCCTCCTTTCCTCTTTTCCCCCTTCTTTCTCCATCTCCCATTCATCTCAGACTCTAACCACACCCCCATGTAAACAACGCCCATACAAGCCACGCCCACTATTCCACATAAACCACGTCCGTTTTTCAGTGCTGCGCGTGCCGCATTTTCATTTTTTGCCATGTCACGCCTACAAAAAAGTGCCCCTATAAATTTTTTTACAATGTTGGCAACTATGGTATCATCAGGAAGGACTTTAAGTTCCAGCAATCCTCCTACATTGCAAATTTTGCAAAAAAGGCTCCTGGACTCTTGGGCGAATAGCAGCTTTGCTGGAATCGGGAACAAGAACGCTCTCCTACATCCTCCTAGCTGCCTGTATCTTTTCTGCCATACAGACCGAGTGGGTAATCTCTCTCTCTCTCATCACTATCTCCCTCTCCCTCTCTCTCTCTCTCTCTCTCATCTCTCCCTCTCTCACTCACTCATCACTCTCTCTCTCTCTCTCTCTCTCTCTCGCATCACTCTCTCTCTCTCTCTCACTCTCTCTCTCTCTCTCCCTCTCCCTCTCTCTCTCCCTCTCTCTCTCTCTCTCCCTCTCTCTCTCTCTTTCATCACTCTCTCTCTCTCTCTCTCTCTCGCTCTCTCTCTCTCTCTTTCATCACTCTCTCTCTCTCTCTCGCTCTCTCTCGCTCTCTCTCTCTCTCATCACTACCTCTCTCTCATCACTACCCCCCCTCTCTCTCTCTCTCTCTCTCTCTCTCTCTCTCATCATTACCTGCCTACAACTATCTCACAATTGACCTTAAGCAGGTTATCCCAAAGCCCAGCTCCAGTCTAAACTTTCTATATGATAGAGATGTAAAGGTATCACATACCTGTACCTGGTGCAGTCAGCTGAGGGAATGTATCTTGCACCTCCTGCCCAACACTCCTGAAGGTGGATACATAGGTGGAGTGTGAGGGCAAAGAGTGGCAAGAGTGCCGAAGTTTGCAGGCTGGACTGCACCAATGTTGCTGCCAGATAAATAGAATTGGAAGCTGAAGACAACCTGACAGGAACCGAGCACAGGAACAGTATGGTACCTGATCAGAAAGCAAAGACAGAGTTTAGGAAACGAGCTGAGGTCAGCAACAGCCAGGCATGATGGTATCGGAATCAGGGGACAAAGACCGAGTCCAGGAAACAATTCATTAGTAGCAGCTGGGCAGTGCAATATCAATATCAGGAGGCAAACTCAGCAGGTCAGGTCTCAGGTAAACAAGGATAAGCTGAAGGCCACTCAGCAACTTCCTTCTGCAATGCTTCAGTTTATATAGGACACTAAGTACCAAAACCTTTGTCAAGTGTGCACGCTAATTCTTGCGCACACACACACTCATCTTCCTACTAATGCATGTCTGGCATTTCGCTTATGCATAGAAGTGGAGTCAGCATAATATGCATGCACATATGCCCGCAACAGCAGCCTGTACATTTTTATTGTAAAGTATTTAAACCTGAACTCTAGGTAAGATCTTAATTGCATACTTATGTTCATCCATCTTGGACCAATGTAAGTATGCATATCCTATACCTGAGGAACCCGTGGAAGCTGACAATCGTAGAAGATCACTACTTCAGTGATCGTCACAATATTCCTGGCTCCTGTAAAGAGTGGTAAAGAGAATGCTTTGGAAAAGTCAGAATATGTTCTTTGGATAACATCATTATATGTGACTCAGCGTTAGGATTCAAATTGCGGTTTAAGGTAAAAATAAACATAAACTTTACAAATCTGTAGGTGGAGATTTTATCCACTGCTGTCTCTCTGATGTATGTGCTTCTGGGAAAACAGTCATCGTTTGAAGAGACTTGGTAAAAATAGATCAGTCTTTTCATTCTCACGGAAGTGATGGCTCACAGGGCAATGATGATGAACCCGTTAAAGCAGAACTCAAGGTATGTATAAAAAAATGCAGTTTAATGCAGTTGTATATTTCTTTACAAATAAGTAAATGTACCAGGGTTGTACCAAAAGTGATGCAAAAGTGGGCACAACTTTTTGATTAAAGCGTTTGTTATCCCAATACTTCCTATTCCTGATATGTACCTGCTGCGTCATGTACTTTGTATTCTGTTCTCTTTGTATTGCTTCCTTTACATGAAATCCCTGCTGCTCCTGCCAGTCCCTCTGTTTTCCTATTAAAAACTGACCACACTAAGCAGGAGAGCACACTGTGCCTGTGTCTTGACACGTCCCTGCTGCACAGCCATGCACTGTGAAGCTCAGTGTGCTGTTGCTTCTCCTCCCCCCAACTCTTATGCAGCTGAGAACAGAGGGAATGTGATCACTTATAAAAAAGGGAAAAAAGGTATTTATAATGTTTTTTTGATATCTATACAAAAAATATTTTTCCTTTCATTTCTATTTTAAACTGAATGGGTTGTTTTGCACAGTGATAGTTTACAATCACTTTAACATACATAGGCTCTTCAAATTTCACATATTGGTAGAGTAAATCTTCCTCTATAGTAACTCTTCTTCTTTTTCATTGCAGGTAAATAGTGGAATCCAAACAGAAGCAACATGTCATCATTGAGTTCTATACGAAGCAGTGGAGCAGACTGTCCGACATCCACAAAAGGCTGCAGAATGTTTACCGAGATCACACGATGATGATGGCAAGCATAAATTCTTGTCATTGGTGACTCTTGTAAATTATGTCAGTCCTCCAGACAGACTTTTCACCAGCCCACCCGAATGACTCTCAGGAGATCTCCTGGGGAAGGATGAAGACTTAAGCCCACCGCTGTCTTCATGGAGAACTTGCTACATGTGGCAGTCTCCCCCCTTGTAAGTCCCCAACAGTGCTGATGTTCTCATGCTGTCCTCTCTCTTGCTCCCGTGCCTCAAGGAAGGGCTTCCTCCTGTGTGTTATGGCAGGATCCTTCCAGTACCCGAGCCCCGGCCCAAGGCAGGACACCCCCTCCAGAGGGCCACCGACAGCCTCCTCAGCACTGTATCTCCATCTTCCACCTCGCTGCCCCTGCTGGCATGGCTCATGTCTATTTATGAAGTAAACTCTGCCCCCTGCCAGCCCACTACTGGGGCGTGGCCTAGGTCTTACTAATATTCCAGGCAGCTCCTTCTAAACTCCTGCTCACTAGCTCTAGAACATTCTCGCTGAACATTCTCACATTCTCACTGAACCTGGCTTAGCAATGAGCTTAATAAAAATTACCTACACTAACAAAACCTATCACACACTAGAGGGTGCTACATCTATACAGTGAGGGGAATTTTCCCCCGAGACATTTGTTATTGGAAAAATTGTCCACGTTGGTAGGTTTACCATTTATTCCTTATCTGCAGACAGTTTAAAAATTTTAATTTCCTATTACTTACTGTCTCGGCGACAATGGCGACCATGCAAAATAGAAGGGGTAAATTTTCCCAGTAGGGATACAGGCAGGGGCGGATTGACCATTCGGCCAATTCGGGCAGTGCCCAAGGCTACTAGGGACCCTATGAGAGGCTTGTGGCAGGACTGGAGCCAGGGGGGATATTTCTTTGCCAGCTGTAGTCCTTCGTAGAGCGTGCTGGCAAGCAGCTCCGCTCCTCTTAGTGTGGCCGAGCGATGTGCAGGGAGGGAGGGGGAGGAGGAGGGAGTGAGGCAGACAGCAGGGAGAAGATCGAGCCTGCTATACAGCTCTTTGGTGCCCGGCATCTCCACCTCCACCAAGCAGTTCACACTATACAGTGGAGGGGGAGGGGCATCTGACCCGGTTGGGCATCGGCTTTAGTACACATTACACAAGTGTTTGAGCTGCCAATCAAAAATGCAGAGTTTTATGTGTTTGGGAAGGGGGTTGGATACAGAGATGTGTGGTGGAGTACATGAATGTTCTGGGGTCACAGAGTCACATAGTAGGTGAGGTTGAAAAAAGACACAAGTCCATCAAGTCCAACCTATGTGTGTGTGATTTTATGTCAGTATTACATTGTATAACCCTGTATGTTGTGGTCGTTCAGGTGCTTATCTAATAGTTTTTTGAAGTTATTGATGCTCCCCACTGAAACCACTGCCTGTGGAAGAGAATTCCACATCCTTACTGCTCTTACAGTAAAGAACCCTCTATGCAGTTTAGGGTTAAACAGCTTTACTTCTAATTTTAGCGAATGGCCGCATGTCTGATTAAATTCCCTTTCGCTGAAAAGTTTTATCCCTATTGTGGGGTCACCAGTACAGTATTTATACATGGAAATCATATCCCCTACCAAGCATCTCTTCTCCAGAGAGAATAAGTTCAGTGCTCGTAACCTTTCCTCATATCTAATGTTTTCCAGTCCCTTTATTAGTTTTGTTGTCCTTCCCTGGACTCTCTGCAGTTCCAGCACATCCTTCCTGAGGACTGGTGCCATGGGAGTCATGCAGCTGCTTGATGTTACAAAGGCTTGCTGAGTGTGCTGGGGCTATGGAGGATGCTGGGAGTTGCAAAGGGTGCTGGGGGTATAGAGGTGTGTGTTGGGTGGGGGGAGGCAGAGATGTGCAGAAGAGTACATATGCTGAGGAGTGTTAAGGGTATAGAGGCATACTGAAAGGTACAGAGGATTCTAGGGAGGTGTGCTGGGGAGGCAGATGTATGCTGGGGAGGGGGTTTCAGATGCCTGCTAGGGGTAACAAAGGCTTTCTGGGGAGTACACAGAAATGCTGGGGGTGCAGAGGTGTGTGGAAGGCTGCAGAGGTGTGCTGGGGTACTTGGGGATACAGGGTATTCTGAGGGGTGCAGAGGTGTGTGGGGGATATAGACATTTGCTTGGGGGGTGCAAAGGTGTGCAAGGGGGTACGGAGGTGCCCTGGGGGTACTGGGAATTTTTCGAGGGTTTGGAGATGTACTGGGGGCACAGAGGCTTGATAAGAGGTTTGGATGCATTATGGGGTGCAGAGATGTGCAAAGGAGTATAGAAGTTTGCTGGGGGTGCAGATGTATGCGGGGGGGGGGGGGTGCAGAAGCCTGTTAGGGGTAACAAAGGCTTGCTGTGGAGTACGAAGGAATGCTGGGGGTGCAGAGGTGTGTGGGAGGCTGCAGAGGTGTGCTGGGGTACTTGGGGATACAGAGTATTCTGAGGGGTACAGAGGTGCGTGGGGGATATAGACGTGTCCTGGGGGGTGCAGAGGTGTGCAAGGGGGTACTGGGAATTTTTGGAGGGTATGGATATGTGCTGGGGGCACAGAGGCATGCTAAGTGGTTTGTATGCATTCTGGGGGTGCAGAGATGTGCAAAGGGGAACAGAAGTGTGTTGGGGGTGCAGATGTAGGCTGGGAGGGGGGTGCAGAGGCCTGGTAGGGGTAACAAAGGCTTGCTGGGGAGTACAAAGGAATGCTGGGGTGCAAAGGTGTGTGGGAGGCTGCAGAGGTGTGCTGGGGTACTTGGGGATACAGGGTATTCTGAGGGGTGCAGAGGTGTGTGGGGAATATAGACCAGAGGATCTGTCCATGCAGTGCATGCCGGGAGCAGCCAATATTGCTGCGCCCATAGACCATCTGTGATGAGAGGCGGCGGAACGTCTGGGGTGGGATGGAGCTACAGAGCCGGTACTGGTGTGACTTCCCGGGGAGGAGGACACCAGGGTCAGTGACTTGAACCTACCAGCTGCCTTCATAAAGAAGAGACACATCGAGGAGATCGAGGGCTGCAAATCCCTGGCCAAGAGCTTGAGGATGAAGGATCTGGTGAGAGACAATAAGGACACCACCGGTGGGAAGGGATACTTGGGGGTGGGGGGCTGGGGAGTTGTGAGAAAAACTGGTGGTAGGGGAGTCCGTGGATACCTGAACGCATGTAATGTGGGCATTGCAATATGTAGGTGGGGCTTTTTGTGGGTGTGACCTGAGTTTGGAGGGGGACACAGCGGGCCCTATGATCTCATTCTGCCCGGGGGCCCTATGAGTTGTCAGTCCACCCCTGGGCACAGACAATATTAAATAATATCGACATGAGTTCTAATCCTTCTCTACTCTATCCAAAACAAATAAGTTTCTTAATTGTGCATTTAGGGACACAGGATATAGTAGTTCAGGTACATTGGGTTATGCTGTTACTTTCAAGAAATTGGACATTGAGATACAAAACTGTAAGGCCAGTCTATTTTAACCACTTCCATTCCCTTCATGCCTCAGTTTTTAGTTTTTAGTATATACGGAAAATATATCTTATATCCTCTGTAAGAAGCAAAACCTTTTCTTTAATTTTTCTTATAGTAAGTTCTTTCAGTTGCTGCAGAGCTCATTTTGCCATTTTCCAGATCAGCTGATTTTTGACATTGTTGTGAAAGCCTTACCCATACCCCACAGAAAGGAAGAAATGGAGCTAAACTATAATGTGTCCTTGAGTACTAGGCTTCCCTAGACACCTGTGTGCAGAGTGTGAGTCAACTGCATAGCGATTTACAGGTCCAGGCTCGTGGTGCACTTGTACAGTGGATCCTTGTCTATGAATACACCAGAGGGGCGAAGACTAGTGGAAGCAGCATGTTCCATGAATCTTGCCTCTCTATGCCTGGTGTGCATGTGTGGGAACTACGGGCCCTCTCAGGACCCCAGCTTTGGTGAGTGTGGACTTTGGCCTTTGTGTGCCTTATTGTGCTTACACTATACTAAGAGGTTAACTTCCGGGGCTCTGGCAGTGACACTACTGATGCTCTAGTGGCCTTCTATTGGGGCTGCACAGGCACACTGGCCCTACTGTTCCTGCATGGGTCCCCTAATGTGCATGCACAATTCTTGATATCCTCCCACAATCTCCTCTGCGTATGCACCACCTCCACGATCTTCTGGATGTTGCCTGGTCTTTTTATCTGCTGCAAGGGCAAGAATCCTGGGGGGCCTTGACAGTCTATGATCTTCTAACAGTGCTAGAAGGTCTTGCAGCACTCTTCAGTGTTTTCCCTAGCCCCTTTAGTGGTGACACCCTCCTCTGTCTTATTCAGGAAGGAGTTCTCTGCTACTATGTCTAAGTTTTATTACAGTCATGTTAACTGGCTCAGAATGCAGGTGCTGCAAGCATACTTCCACACCCTCTCCTCAATAGTTTATTTCTTATTTCCCGAGGGCTGCAGCTGCTTCTGTCTAGTCAGATAATGGAAAAGAGGATTGTAACCTAACTGTATTTGTGGGGTTGGAACAGAGGAAGTCTCAATTCTAAGACATAACTCCAAAATGTAAGGATACCATATTGGTCCTTATTAACACAGTCGGCACATGCCTAGGCTTGGCTTACCTGAATCAGCTGTGCTTAAAGTTTCCAGTTTGTGTTCTCTTAAAAGTCCCCACTCTATTAAGACTTTTCCAGTACGTTCACTTTAGCATCCTGTCTTGTATAATACAGCTTAAAGATGAAGTAAACCCTCTTCACGGCACATTCTGGGGAAGAAATAGAACAGAGGGCCGTTTCTTCACTGCGCATGCGTCGATGACCTGATCGGCACACTACAAAGTAAATATCTCCTAAACGACGCACGTTTAGGAAATTATTTCAGTACATATAGGTAAGCCTTATTATAGGCTTACCTATATGTAAAAATGCCTCAGGGGGGTTTACAACCACTTTAATACTGATTAGGTTTTTGCTTCTCCCAAATGTTTTGCTCAGCAATACTCTACTGAAGAAGGGTATTTAAAAGTGGGCTGTTGTTAGAAATTCTGTATATAACCCTACAGAACAGACAGTGCACTGTCCACATAGGCTTTGCTGTTTAACTGCAAACAGGAAACTTTATTACAGAGAAAAGACATAGAGCATACCATAGATGCAGCTACAAACTTATAAACACTGCCATCTACTGGTTTAAGACTATATCTATACTAAATACTGATGTACTGTAGTTGTTGCACAAAATACAATTCTGTATTCCAACACCCCCGCTCCAAAATTACTACTTATATTAGTCCCATTTCGGATCTCAGTTCTATAAATCTGTTTCTTGTAAACAGCACCTGATCCACTTTTGTTTCTCATGAGTTGAAAACCTTTGCATCTCATCCCATGAATCTGGCTCTGGTTTTAATGCTATGCAAGCAACATAGGACATACATTTGGTTGGTATGCATTTATTGCTTTTGGTGGATTTCCTGATTGAAGCCTCTTGTGGCCTGGTTTCTTCTTTTACAACATTAGGATTGTCTGCGTTAATTTCTATCTCTGTTTCACTTTGTTGCTCATCGTCATGTGATACTTATGTGAAATTTCCCTCAGTTTGAAGTATTTGTGTTAGTTCATGAAATTTTGAACACACTGAAGTTTCATAGACAATTACACTTCTACTGATGGTTACCTTGTTTGTGTCTTGGTGTAGAATTCTGTATCCATTTGAGATTCACTGTCCCCCACAAGTACACCTTCCTTTGCACAAGCATCCAATTTTGCATGTTTATCTTTTGAGATGTGCATATAGGTTTGCTTCCAACAATTTTTAGATGATTCAAATACGGGGCTTTTCCATTGCACAGTTCATATGGAGTTTTCTCAGTTGATTTTCCTGGTAGTCGATTTTGAAGATAGCATGCGATCATAATTGCCTCCCCCCAGTATGTGGTTGGCATATCTGCATCAAATAGCATAGTTCTTCCACTCTCACATAGAGTACTGTTCATTCTTTCTGCAACCCCATTTTGTTCTGGGGTGCATGGTACAGTAGTTTGAAATATTATGCCATGCTTTTTGAGAATTGTCTGTGTGTTATCACCTGTATACT
Source organism: Lithobates clamitans (assembly GCA_037952925.1). Taxonomy (NCBI): domain Eukaryota; kingdom Metazoa; phylum Chordata; class Amphibia; order Anura; family Ranidae; genus Lithobates; species Lithobates clamitans. Next base: position 1,110,221 of record JBBGZY010001335.1, on the reverse strand, counting down.
CAGGTCCATTGTCTGTGCGCAATACACCCGGCATTTTGCCAACTTTGTTGCTTACATGAGCCAAATACTGTTCAGGTTTCCCTGGTATTTCATTTTTGCTGTGCAACAGATATAGTGTAGTGTACCTTGAGTAGGGATGAGCCGAACACCCCCCCCCCCCGGTTCAGTGCGCGAACTTTAGAACCCCATTAAAGTCTTTGGGACTTGAACGTTTGAAATCAAAAGTACTAATTTTAAAGGCTAATATGCATGGTATTGTCCTAAAAAGGGTTTGGGGACCTGCCCCAGGGGACATGTATCAATGCAAAAAAAAGTTTTAAAAACAGCCGTTTTTTCAGGAGCAGTGATTTTAATGATGCTTAAAGTGAAAAAAAAAAGTGAAATATTCCTTTAAATATCGTACATGGAGGGTGTCTATAGTATGCCTGTAAAGTGGTGCGTGTTTCCCGTGCTTAGAACAGTCCCTGCACAAAATGACATTTTTAAAGAAATAAAAGTCATTTAAAACTGCTTGCGGCTTTAATGTAATGTCGGGTCCCGGCAATATGGATGAAAATCAGTTTGACAAACGGCATGGGTAACCCCCCCCCAGTCCATTACAAGGCCCTTTGGGTCTTGTATGGATATTAACCACTTCAGCCCCGGAAGGTTTTACCCCCTTCCTGACCAGAGCACTTTTTACAATTTGGCACTGCGTCGCTTTAACTGCTAATTGCGCGGTCATGCAATGCTGTACCCAAACGAAATTTGCGTCCTTTTCTTCCCACAAATAGAGCTTTCTTTTGATGTTATTTGATCAGCTCTGCCGTTTTTATTTTTTGCACTATACATGGAAAAAGACAGAAAATTTTGAAAAAAAATGATATTTTCTACTTTTTGTTCTAAAAAAAATCCAATAAACTCAATTTTAGTCATACATTTAGGCCAAAATGTATTCGGCCACATGTCTTTGGTAAAAAAAATGTCAATAAGTGTATATTTATTGGTTTGCGCAAAAGTTATAGCGCCTACAAACTAGGGTACATTTTCTGGAATTTACACAGCCTTTAATTTATGACTGCCTATGTCGTTTCTTGAGGTGCTAAAATGGCAGGACAGTACAAAACCCCCACAAATGACCCCATTTTGGAAAGTAGACACCCCAAGGAAATTGCTGAGAGGCATGTTGAGCCCATTGAATATTCATTTTTTTTGTCCCAAGTGATTGAATAATGACAACAACAAAAAAAAAAAATTACAAAAAGTTGTCACTAAATGATATATTGCTCACACAGGCCATGGGCATATGTGGAATTGCACCCCAAAATACATTTAGCTGCTTCTCCTGAGTATGGGGATACCTCATGTGTGGGACTTTTTGGGAGCCTAGCCGCGTACGGGGCCCCGAAAACCAATCACTGCCTTCAGGATTTCTAAGGGCGTACATTTTTGATTTTACTCCTCACTACCTATCACAGTTTTGAAGGCCATAAAATGCCCAGATGGCATAAAACCCCCCCAAATGACCCCATTTTGGAAAGTAGACACCCAAAACTATTTGCTTTGAGGCATGTTGAGTCCATGGAATGTTTTATATTTTGACACAAGTTGCGGGAAAATGACACATTTTTTGCTGTGTGAGCAATATATCATTTAGTTGTCACTAAATGATATATTGCTCACACAGGCCATGGGCATATGTGGAATTGCACCCCAAAATACATTTAGCTACTTCTCCTGAGTACGGGGATACCACATGTGTGGGACTTTTTGGGAGCCTAGCCGCGTACGGGGCCCCGAAAACCAATCACCGCCTACAGGATTTCTAAGGGTGAAAATTTTTGATTTCACTCTTCACTGCCTATCACAGTTTCGGAGGCCATGGAATGCCCAGGTGGCACAAACCCCCCCCAAATGACCCCATTTTGGAAAGTAGACACCCCAAGCTATTTGCTGAGAGGCATGGTGAGTATTTTGCAGCTCTCATTTGTTTTTGAAAATAAAGAAAGACGAGAAAAAAAAATTTTTTTTTTTCTTTTTTCAATTTTTAAAACTTTGTGACAAAAAGTAAGGTCTGCAAAATACTCACTATACCTCTCAGCAAATAGCTTGGGGTGTCTACTTTCCAAAATGGGGTCATTTGGGGGTTTTTTTGCCACCTGGGCATTCCATGGCCTCCGAAACTGTGATAGGCAGTGAAGAGTGAAATCAAAAATTTACGGCCTTAGAAAGCCTGAAGGCGGTGCTTGGTTTTCGGGGTCCCGTACGCGGCTAGGCTCCCAAAAAGTCTCACACATGTGGTATCCTCGTACTCAGGAGAAGCAGCAGAATGTATTTTGGGGTTTAATTTCACATATTCCCATGGCATGTTTGAGCAATATATCATTTAGTGACAACTTTGCGCAAAAAAAAAATAAAAAAAATAAAAAAAAATTGTCTCTTTCCCGCAACTTGTGTCACAATGTAAAATATTCCATGGACTCGACATGCCTCTCAGCAAATAGCTTGGGGTGTCTACTTTCCAAAATGTCATTTGGGGGGGTTTTGAACTGTCCTGGCATTTTATGCACAACATCTAGAAGCTTATGTCACACATCACCCACTCTTCTAACCACTTGAAGACAAAGCCCTTTCTTTTTGCAAGAAAATTACTTTGAACCCCCAAACATTATATATTTTTATATATTTTCTTTAAAACAAATGCCCTACAGATTAAAATGGTGGGTGTTTCATTTTTTTTTTTTTTACACAGTATTTGCGTAGCGATTTTTCAAATTTTCCTTCATTCATTTTTTAAATTTTAATGCACTAAAACACATTATATTGCCCAAATGTTTGATGAAATAAAAAAGATGATCTTAGGCCGAGTACATGGATACCAAACATGACATGCTTTAAAATTGCGCACAATCGTGCAGTGGCGACAAACTAAATACATTTTTAAAAGCCTTTAAAAGCCTTTACAGGTTACCACTTTAGATTTACAGAGGAGGTCTACTGCTAAAATTACTGCCCTCGATCTGACCTTCGCGGTGATACCTCACATGCATGGTGCAATTGCTTTTTACATTTGACGCCAGACCGACGCTTGCATTCGCCTTAGCGCGAGAGCAGGGGGGACAGGGGTGCTTTTTTTTTTTTTTCCTTTATTATTATTATTATTTTTTTATCTTATTTTTAAACTGTTCCTTTCATTTTTTTTTTAAATCATTTTTATTGTTATCTCAGGGAATGTAAATATCCCCTATCATAGCAATAGGTAGTGACAGGTACTCTTTTTTGAAAAAATCGGGGTCTATTAGACCCTAGATTTCTCCTCTGCCCTCAAAGCATCTGACCACACCAAGATCGGTGTGATAAAATGCTTTCCCAATTTCCCAATGGCGCTGTTTACATCCGGCGAAATCTAAGTCATAAAATGCTCGTAGCTTCCGGTTTCTTAGGCCATAGACATGTTTGGAGCCACTCTGGTCTCTGATCAGCTCTATGGTCAGCTGGCTGAATCACCGGCTGCATTTTCAGGTTCCCTGTTGAGACAGGAGAGCCAGAGAAAAACACGGAAGACGTTGGGGGGGGGGGGGATTCCCTCCCACTGCTTGTAAAAGCAGTCTAGAGGCTAATTAGCTACAAGGATTGCTTTTACATGAAAGCCGACCGCTGGCTGAAAATAATGATACCATGATGATATCTAAACCTGCAGGCATCATTCTGGTATAACCATTCAAAGTCGTGAATGGCGTACCTGAAGACAAAAAAATGGTTAACAATAAAGCACAGTAAACGGTAAAGTATAAAAAATTGCATACCTGAAAAACAAACATGATAAAAAATAATAACAATAAACCATTGCAGAATAGAATACAGTAAAAAAGAGCAGAACAATAGAGAGAATAGAGAGAGAGAGAGAACAATAAAACGACAACTATTTTTTTTTATTTTATATTTTTGTTTGTGTTTTTTTTATTTTTTTACACTTTTTTTTGTAACTGTAACTTTTATAACTGTAACCGGTTCCAGGTTCGGCTCTCTCAAAATGCGATGGCATCTTGGGGGACCCTGTGAAAGTGTGCCTAGTCTGTGCAATGCTGTACCCTATGCTAATACTAATGGTAGCGTTCAAAACATTCACCAATGCAAAGACCAGGATTGTCAGGACAGGAGGGACAATAATAGCGGGTGTCACGCCTATATCCGTGCTTGCTGCAGACACAACATCTTTTCTGGGGGGGTTTGTTGGGTAGGGGTACTCGGGAGGACATAAAGAAAATGCCTCTCATGCAGCCGACTGCATTTGGTTGGGGATGTGAATGGGGGAAGTACGGGCGCTGCAGAAGTGGTGGGTTCCCAATTAGGATTGGCGAATGCAGCAGGAAGAGCATTATGGGCACGACGGGCCTGTGTTTGTCTTTCTGGTGGCAGCGGGATACTACTTGTGCTTGCCACCTCACCAGCTTGAACTGCACTTATGGGACTCGCCACGTCACCAAGTGTTACTGCAGTGCTGGTTTGACTATGACCGGGGTGTACTAGGCCGCTGGTGCTTGCCAGTTCACCAAAACGCTACCAAAAAAACTGTTAGCGATCGCAGGGATCAGGCCTGACTCTGCGAACGCTGCAGTTATGCGTTTAGTGTTTTGTAAGTGACAGTGATCGATCGATACTGCACTTGGGTGGGCTGGGCTGGGCCGGGCGGAGGGGCAAAACGCGGGTGCTAGCAGGTATCTGGGCTGATCCCGCTAACACTGCGTGTTTGGGAACCCTAAACTGCTGGGGACGCTAGTATAGATCTGATCGGATCAGATATTGATCCGTTCAGATACTATACCACTAAGGGAGGTGTACAGTGCGTGCGTGGGTGTTAGCGGTACTGGCGCTAATCTGACGCTGCCTGGGGCTGGTGCTTGCCAGTTCACCAAAACGTTACCAAAAAAACTGTTAGCGATCGCAGGGATCAGGCTTGACTCTGCGAACGCTGCAGTTATGCGTTTAGTGTTTTGTAAGTGACAGCGATCGATCGATACTGTACTTGGGTGGGCTGGGCTTTGCTGGGCCGGGCCGAGGGGCAAAACGCAGGTGCTAGCAGGTATCTGGGCTGATCCCGCTAACACTGCGTTTTTGGGAACCCTAAACTGCTGGGGACGCTAGTATAGATCTGATTGGATCAGATATTGATCCGTTCAGATACTATACCACTGAGGGAGGCGTATGCTGCGTGCGTGGGTGTTAGCGGTACTGTCGCTAATCTGACACTGCCTGGGGCGACGCATATCACCACCGGCAATCAGGGGGCTAAACCTTTATTCGGTAATAAACGTTTTTCCCATATTAACTCCTACAGGAGAGAATTTCCCTTCCTAGGGGTAGATTTCATCCCACTTCCTGTTGTCTCCTTCCGTTTGCACGTAGGAGTCATTTGTAAGTTGGATGTTTGAAAGTAGGGGCCTACCCTATATACTCTGCAGAAATTGGGGCCTTAGGTGTTGGTGTTGCCACAACACTGTAAGCCCTTACAGTTACTCTTGGTGGGTGCAGGAACAGGCCCTGCTGTGAAATATTAGATCAAGAATTGTAATTACATGCATTGTTGAACAGGGGCAAAAAAATTGGGCCTTTGGTGGTGGTGCTGGTGCCACAACACTGTAAGTCCTCACAGTTACTCTTGGTGGGTGCTGGAACAGGCCCTGCTGTGAAATATTATATCAAGAATTGTAATTACATGCACCTGTTGAGCAGGGGCAGAAAAATTAGGCCTTTGGTGGTGGTGGTGGTGGTGGTGTTTCCACAACACTGTAAGCCCTCACAGTTACTCTTGGTGGGCGCAGTAATGGGCCCTGCTGTGAAATATTAGATCAAGAATTCTAATTACATGTCCCTGTTGAGCAGGGGCAGAAAAATTGGGCCTTAGGCACTGGTGCCACAACACTGCAACCCCTCACAGATGCTATAGTTGGAGCGCAGGAATGAGACCTGCTGCAAAGTATTGCATCAAAAATTGTAATTACACGCCTCTGTTAAACAGGGGCTGAAAAATTGGGCCTTAGGCACTGTTGCTGGTGCCACAACACTGCAACCCCTCACAGATACTCTAGTTGAGCGTAGCAACGAACCCTCCTGCAAAATATTGCATCAAAAATTGTAATTACATGCCCCTGTTAAACAGGGGCTGAAAAATTGGGCCTTAGCCACTGGTGGCGGTGCCCAGAACCAAAAATGTTCTTACAAGCTATCAGCATGATCATTCAGGAGGAAGAGGATAATCACTCAGCATAACAGAATAGTCACTCAGCATCAGCATAGGCAGTCTTGAAGGGATCTGACATTTCAAAAAAAAATATTTGGTTACATCAGCATCAGGTGCTTGGTAGCTGGTGGTGATCCAAGACTGATTCATTTTTATGAAGGTCAGTCGATCGACCAAGTCGGTGGACAGGCGCATCCTGTGATCAGTTACAAAGCCTCCAGCAGCACTGAATGCGCGTTCCGAAAGAACGCTGAATGCAGGACAGGCCAGTAGCTCAATTGCATACTGTGCAAGCTCTGGCCAGTGATCCATCCTCAAGACCCAGTAACCCAGAGGATTTTTGGTGGGAAAGGTGTCCAAGTCAGATCTTGCCCCTAGGTATTCTTGCACCATGTAAAACAGATGCTGGCGTTGGTTCCTGGAACCGATCATACCTTGGGGCTGCGGACTAAAAAATTGTCTGAACGCTTCGGTCAGATGGCCACCTTCTCCACCGCTCCTTCTTTGACTTACCGAAGCCTCAGTAACATGTTGTCCAGGAACAGGAGTTTGTAACCTCACAGTCTCTGGGAACGCGTTTCACAGACCTTTCTGCAAGGCCTCCCGAAGATGTTTCATCCTCTGCTCCCTCTGCGATGCCAAGATAAGGTCCACAACCTTACCCTTGTAACGTGGATCAAGGAGGGTTGCCAGCCAGTATTGATCCCTCTCCTTGATACCACAAATACGAGGATCCTTACGCAGGCTTTGCAGGATCAGGGAGGCCATGTAGTGTAGGTTTGCTGAGGAATTCGGTCCGGAGTCCTCTGGGTCACTAAGGACGACATGATCCGCAGCCACCTCCTCCCAGCCACATACAAGTCCATGGGTTTCTTGGGACTGTAAATGATCCCTTGAAGACTGCTGCTGATGCTGAGTGCCAGGCTCCACCTCCATGCTGACACAATCTTCCTCCTCTTCCTGTGTGATCAGCGGGCGCGCAGGAACACTGTATGGATAAAGGGAGCCTTGAGAGGCAAGGAAGTCCTCCTCTTCCTCCCTCTGTTCTGCCTCAAGTGCCCTGTCCATTATTCCACGCAGCGTGTGCTCCAGCAGGTGGACAAGAGGGACAGTGTCACTGATGCATGCACTGTCACTGCTCACCATCCTCGTGTCCTCCTCAAATGGTGACAGGACGGTGCATGCATGCCTGATCATAGCCCACTGGCGTGGGGAAAAAAACCAAGGTCCCCTGACCCTGTCCTGGTGCCATAGTCGCATAGGCACTCATTGATGGCCCTCTGCTGCGTGTGCAGCTGCTGCAGCATGGCTAACATTGAGTTCCACCTGGTGGGCATGTCACAGATTAGGCGGTTCTTGGGCAGGTTAAATTCCTTTTGGAGGTCAGCCAGCTGAGCACTGGCATTATATGACCTACGAAAATGCACACAGACTTTCCTGGCCTGCCTCAGGACATCCTGTAAGCCCGGGTACCTGCCCAAGAACCACTCCACTAAGTTAAGGATGTGAGCCAAACAGGGCACATGGGTCAGTTGTTCCTGTCGGAGGGCGGAGAGGAGGTTGGTGCCATTATCGCAAACCACCATACCTGCTTTAAGCTGGCGTGGCATCAACCACCTCTGAACCTGCCCCTGCAGAGCTGACAGAATCTCTGCCCCAGTGTGGCTCCTGTCCCCCAAGCACACCAGCTGAAGCACCGCATGGCATCTTTTTGCCTGCGTGCTTGTGTAGCCCCTTGAACGCCTACGGAGCACCGCTGGTTCTGAGGACAAATCAGCACAGGAAGAGGCCATGGAGGAAGAAGAAGAGGAGGGGGTGGAGGAAAGAGGTGTGGCAGAATCACCACTAGTAGAATTTTGGAGGCGTGGTGGCGGAACAACCTCCAACACTACTGCACCTTGTCCTGCATCCTTCCCAGCTGCCAGAAGAGTCACCCAGTGCGTGGTGAAAGCTAGGTAACGTCCCTGTTCATGCCTGCTGGACCATGAGTCAGCGGTAATATGCACCTTACCACTGACCGCCCTGTCCAGCAAGGCCAAGACATTGCCTTCCACATGCCGGTAGAGAGCCAGAATCACCTTCCGTGAGAAAAAGTGGCGTTTGGGAACCTGCCACTGAGGAACCACACATTCCACAAACTCACAGAAGGGGGCAGAGTCTACCAACTGAAAAGGCAGCAGTTGAAGTGCTAGCAATTTAGCCAAGCTAGCATTTAACCGCTGGGCATGTGGATGGCGGGGAGCAAACTTCTTTCGGTGGTGCAGCAGCTGGGGCAGGGTAATTTGCCTGGTACAATCTGACGTCGGTGTACCGATAGAAGATTGCCCGTAAGTACTTGGCTGTGACACACCTAATTCTACACCTTCATTCCTCTCAGTTGCAGGTCTCAGAGAGGACTGAAGGTATAGTGGGGTTGGAGATCCCAGCTTACGAGGAGCAAGGAGAGGTCCTCTTTGTTCTTTGGTGTGGGTACGCTTGCCAACGAACTGCATGGCAGGTCGACATATGTCAGATCAAGCATGTGGTGCCCAAGCGGGTGATGTTTTGGCCACACGAGATACGCTTAAGACATATGTTGCAAATAGCAGCGGTGGGATCTGATGCACGCGTCTCAAAAAAGGTCCACACCAAAGAACTTTTGGAATAATGCGCAGAGACAGCAGCGCCCTGCACATGCGGAGCTCTGCGGTGTGATGCAGTCGGTGTGCTGCCCTTAAGCTGGCCCCTGGAGGGCATCCTGCCTCATTGGTGATGTGCCTCCTCCTCTCTCCTATCAGGCATCTACGTGGAGTCAGTGACCCCATCATCCCCTCCCTCCTCATCACTGGAGCAAACCTGGCAGTATGCTGCAGCTGGGGGAACATGACTGCCAGACTTGCTGTCCTTCTTGGGCACCCCCTTTCTCTGGGCTCACGTTACTGCCTTCCTCTAGCTGGGTATCATCATCGGAGCCTTCAAAACGCTGGGCATCCTCCTGCAGCATGTACCTAACACTGTGGTCAAACAGTTCGGGGGACTCCTCAGGAGGACATGGTGGGGCTAGGGAAGGAGTGACTAATGCCATTGAGCCGAGGGAAGAGGCCGCTTTGGCAGCTGCTTTGCCAGACAAAGTACCCTGAGCCTGGGTGAGAGAGGATGAGGAGGATGAGAACGGCTTGGTCATCCACTCTACCAAGTCTTCCGCATGTTGTGTTGCGGCTCAACACAGCCAGCTGCCGAAAAAAAGGACAAGCGTGTCCCATGGCCACGTGCTGATGAGAATGCACCGTCTCCACGACCAGCACTGTTGCCTCTAGACACAGAGCCTGCTTGCCCTCTTTTTTTGGCTTGTGACTGTCTGCCTCTCCTTGTTGGCCTTCCAGACATACTAATGGCCTGCAGTGAGATGTAGCTGCACAAAGCTGGGATGTATATATATACTGATACTGCAGCTAGCAGAATCAACTGCCTGCCTGTAGTATTATTAGTATGAGAACACCAGCAATTGTCTCCAGGTAGCTTTAGGTGCACACTGTGCAGAGGACGCAGTACACTAACTGTAAATACTGTAGCTGCCTGCCTGTGGTATTAATAGGATCAGAAGAACACCACCAATTGTCTTCAGGTAACTTTAGGTGCACACTGTGCAGAGAACACAGTACACTAACTGTAAATACTGTAGCTGCCTGCCTGTGGTATTAATAGGAGCGAGCAGAACAACAGCAATTGTCTTCAGGTAGCTTTAGGTGCACACTGTGCAGAGGACACAGTACACTAACTGTAAATACTGTAGCTGCCTGCCTGTGGTATTAATAGGATCAGAAGAATACCAACAATTTTATTCAGGTAGCTTTAGGTGCACACTGTGCAGAGGACACAGTACACTAACTGTAAATACTGTAGCTGCCTGCCTGTGGTATTAATAGGATCAGAAGAACACCAGCAATTGTCTTCAGGTAGCTTTAGGTACACACTGTGCAGAGGACACAGTACACTAACTGTAAATACTGTAGCTGCCTGCCTGTGGTATTAATAGGGGCAGAACAACAGCAATTGTCTTCATGTAGCTTTAGGTGTACACTGTGCAGAGGGCACAGTACACTAACTGTAAATACTGTAGCTGCCTGTCTGTGGTATTAATAGGATCAGAACAACAGCAATTGTCTTCAGGTAGCTTTAGGTGCACACTGTGCAGAGGCCACAGTACACTAACTGTAAATACTGTAGCTGCCTGCCTGTGGTATTAATAGGAGCGAACAGAACAACAGCAATTGTCTTCAGGTAGCTTTAGGTGCACACTGTGCAGAGGACACAGTACACTAACTGTAAATACTGTAGCTGCCTGCCTGTTGTATTAATAGGATCAGAAGAACACCACCAATTGTCTTCAGGTAGCTTTAGGTACACACTGTGCAGAGGACACAGTATACTAACTGTAAATACTGTAGCTGCCTGCCTGTGGTAATAATAGGAGCAGAACAACAGCAATTGTCTTCAGGTAGCTTTAGGTGCACACGGTGCAGAGGGCACAGTACACTAACTGTAAATGCTGTAGCTGCCTGCCTGTGGTATTAATAGGAGCAGAAGAACACCACCAATTTTCTTCAGGTAGGTTTAGGTGCACACTGTGCAGAGGACACACTACACTAACTGTAAATACTGTAGCTGCCTGCCTGTGGTATTAATAGGAACAGAACAACAGCAATTGTCTTCAGGTGGCTTTAGGTGCACACTGTGCAGAGGACGCACTACACTAACTTGTAAATACTGCAGCTGCCTGCAGTATTAATAGGATCAGAAGAACACCACCAATTTTTTTCAGGTAGCTTTGGGTGCACACTGTGCAGAGGATGCACTACACTAACTGTAAATACTGCAGCTGCCTGTGGTACTAATAGGATCAGAAGAACACCACATCCACAGACAGATCCTCCTCACAAAGAGAGGATGCCCTCTCTTCTGTAAAGAACCCTTTCTGGTGCTACACAGAAGCTATGTTGCCTTGAGGCTAAAAGCCTCTTTTCTTTCCAAGGTGGTTTGTTCCTTTCACCTTTAGCAGGACATTGTTCTACCTTCTCTATGTCCTGATTCACATTATCCAAAGGAGATATTGTTCTATTGTCGAGATGGTAGTACACCTTGCTTGAGTCTCAGCTCCCTTTAACCATTCCGACTAGGGTACCATGTGTCCAGGGACACATGTTTCTTCTTATGATCTACTCCTACTATTGCTGATTACAAAGGCATGAAGGATTATACTAGGCTGTCCTTACAGCTTTGTCTGTCAGTGTCTAATATCCTGAAGGCAGCAGTATAACCCTATGCTCCTGAATTACAAGACAAAGGGGGGGGTTTGGGACTTTAAATGAAGCATGTACCTAGACGCAAAAATGCACTGTGGGTCTGTAAAGTGTTTTTATTAACATATACTAATACAGAAAAAATAAAACCACAATGCAGGTAAAAAAGTATAACTGTAACAAAAGATACAATATTTACACATAGTAACATAACATGGAGGTGCAATGGTATCATACCCACTATCGACATCTATGTTGCACATGATATGGCACAATACATGATTGACAAAATGCAACATAGTCAGACATAATTGGTAGAAAATATATATGTATATAATTATGTATGATGATGTAATTGTGGCATCAAAGAGAGCTTGACGCGTTTCGTAGATATGTCCACTCAGGAGCATATGCAACAGGAATATCTATAGAGTATATATAAATATAATGAACATCGGTCTGACTAAGGAAAGAAATATGAGAAAGGCAGATAAAATAAATAAACTTCATCTACCCATACTCACAAAAATGGACAGTGGGTGTGGCATGTGGTGGCAGGCACAAGGTAGACTGAGATCATCACATCTCATGGGAGCTGAGGCAGACATATACCAAGGCTTAGCATCAGGTGGTGTAAAAAAATGAGGTCAGGGAATGTATTCCTCACGTGGTGAGAGGTGATGGAGTATAAATCATCAATAAGGACCTATGGGAACAAATTGTAAATTTATATGCGAGTATATCATTGTTAAAGCGGGATTCCGGACAGCTAAAAAAAAAATTTAAAGTCAGCAGCTACAAACACTGTAGCTGCTGACTTTAAATAACTAGACTTACCTACCTACCTAGACTTACCTACCTCGGCTCTCGGGTCCCGGCACCGCCATCCTAGGTAAGGGAAACAGGCAGTGGAGCCTTGCAGCTTCACTGCCAGTTTCCTACTGCGCACGCGCGGCGATCTGTGAATGGCCCCATGGTGTTCTGGGAACACACACAGTTCCCAGAAGACAACGGGGCCGCTCACTGAGGAGAAGAACACACCAATTAATAGGAAGAGGCAGATTGGGAAGACTGCCTAGCAACAAGGGTTTAGGTAAGTATAACAATTTTTTTTGTTTCCAAATGTTTTTTTTTTTAGGTTTTTTGGTGGAATTTTTTTTTTCAGGGTGGCCCTCCACTTTAAATAATATATAGGTGTAAACAGTGATGAACCCTATAGGTCCCGAAAAGTAGTGAAAGGGCTGAAAAGGGGAGGTGGTGAACCCATGTGTGAAAATGAATACTAAGATAACCTGAGTGTGAACCTGAAAAGTAAAATATGCTCACAAAAGGAAAGAAAAAAAGTAGTGACAAAAAATGGGATAAAACGGACCAGAATAGAAACCACAATCCAAAGGAAAGCCTACCATGATGCTGACCTGGGGGATGTATATACTGCCAGCGTCATACTGGCGTGTGTGGAGGGGAAGGAGTCAGCACCTGAGTGGAATAACCACTCAGTAGTTGGCACCAAATAGAACTCCCTCGTGTCAACTGCTGGTGGAACGCAACAAAGCGTCGGCATGATGGCGTCCATGCTGACGTCACACGCACAACGCCAGAGGCGTGACATCGTTGCACAGTGGGACGTCCACCCGATCTGCCCTGCGAAGGCATGGTTGGAGGGGGAGGACCACGGTGTGTGTCGCAGCTCCCAGGACATAAGGAAACACAGTGATCACCACATGACCGGCCAATCAACACAAAAACACGACACTGTCCAGAATGTAAAAAGGGGATGAGCTGTAAACAGCCATGTGTGTAGTAATGTGAAACGCCTCCAAAGGAAAGCCTACCATGGTGCTGCCTAGAAAGCACACCAGCGACAGTAAATCAAAATGGTTTGTAGATCCCCAGAGGTAGCAGGCCAGGGTGAAGGCTTGCTTGCGCTGGGAGATGTATATACTGCCAGCGTCACGCTGGCGTGTGTGGAGGGGAAGGCGTCAGCACCTGAGTGAAATAACTACTCAGTAGTTGGCGCTAAATAGAACTCCCTAGTGTAAATCGCTGTTGGAACGGCACAAAGCGTTGGCGTGATGGCTTCCATGCTGACGTCACTCGCACGACGCTGGAGGCTGGGCGTCGACGCACAGCGGGACGTCCGCCCGATCCACCCTGCGAAGGCATGGGGGGGAGGGGGAAGACCACGGTGTGTGTCGCAGCTCCTGGGCCATAAGGAAACACAGTGATCACCACATGACCGGCCATTCAACACAAAAACACGACACTGTCCAGAATGTAAAAAGGGGATGAGCTGTAAACAGCCATGTGTGTAGTAATGTGAAAAGCACTCGAAAGTGGTTTTATTTTATCTGTATTAGTATATGTTAATAAAAACTCTTTACAGACCCTCAGTGCATTTTTGCGTCTAGGTACATGCTTCATTTAAAGTCCCAAACCCCCCCTTTGTCTTATTAGGGATATCAGGGATGGAAGCGTTGGACTTACACATCTTATACCTCATTTAAAGTCCCAATCTTTTTTTCTTTGTATATGCTCCTGAACTACTCCCCGCCGGCACTCCTGGCTCCTCCCCTCCACTGAGTGCCCCCATACCAAGCCGCTTGCTATGGGGGTACTTATGCGTGCTTGCTCCCGAGCCAGCCCAGTGTCCATAAGACACACAGAGCATGGCTCAGCCCCGCTCCCTCCTCTTTGACTGTGATTGACAGCAGCAGGAGCCAATGGTAAGAATAAGGGGGGAAGCTGCCTTACCTTCAGGCATACAGTGAGGGAAAAAAGTATTTGATCCCCTGCTGATTTTGTACGTTTGCCCCCTGAAAAATTAATAATCAATCTACAATTCTAATGGCGAGTTTATTTTAACAGTGAGAGACAGAATAACAACAAAAAAATCCATAAAAATGCATTTCAAATGCAAATAAGTGAAATCAGTATTTGACCCCTTTCGCAAAACATGACTTAGTACTCTATGGCAAAGGCCTTGTTGGCAATCACAGAGGTCAGACGTTTCTTGTAGTTGGCCACCAGGTTTGCACACATCTCAGGAGGGATTTTGTCCCACTCCTCTTTGCAGATCTTCTCCAAGTCATTATGGTTTCGAGGCTGACGTTTGATAACTCAAACCTTCAGCTCCCTCCACATATTTCCACATATTTTCTATGGGATGGCTAGGCCACTCCAGGACCTTAATGTGCTTCTTCTTGAACCACTATTTTGGGTTATTGTCATGCTGGAATATCCATCCATGACCCATTTTCAATGCCCTGGCTGAAGGAAGGAGGTTCTCACCCAAGATTTGACTGTACATGGCCCCGTCCATCATCCCTTTGATGCAGTGAAGTTGTCCTGTCCCTTTAGCAGAAAAACACCCCCAAAGCATAATGTTTCCACCTTCATGTTTGACGGTGGGGATGGTGTTTTTGGGGTCAAAGGTAGCATTCCTCCTCCTCCAAACACGGCAAGTTGAGTTGATGCCAAAGAGCATGATTTTGGTCTCATCTGACCACAACACTTTCACCCAGTCCTCCTCTAAATCATTCAGATGTTTATTAGCAAACTTCAGACGGGTCTGTACATGTGCTTTCTTGAGCAGGGGGACCTTGCAGGCGCTGCAGGATTTCAGTCCTTCACGGCCTAGCGTGTTACCAATTGTTTTCTTGGTGACTATGGTCCCAGCTGCCTTGAGATCATTGACAAGATTCTCCCATGTAGTTCTGGGCTGATTGCTCACCATTCTCATGATCATTGAAACTCCACAAGGTGAGACCTTGCATGGAGCCCCAGATCGAGGGAGGTTGACAGCTATCTTGTGTTTCTTCTATTTTCGAATAATCACACCAACTGTTCTCACCCTCTCATCAAGCTGCTTGGCAATGGTCTTGTGGCCCATTCCAGCCTTGTGTAGGTCTACAATCTGGTTCCTGACATCCTTGGACAGCTCTTTGGTCTTGGCCATGGTGGAGAGTTTGGAATCTGATTGATTGCTTCTGTGGACAGGTGTCTTTTATACAGGTAACAAGCTGAGATTAGGAGCACTCCCTTTAAGGGAGTGCTCCTAATCTCAGCTTGTTGCCTGTATAGAAGACACCTGGAAGCCAGAAATCTTGCTGATTGATAGGGGATCAAATACCTACTGTTACTATTTCACTCATTAAAATGCAAATCGATTTATAACTTTTTTTAAATGCATTTTTCTGGATATTTTTGTTGTTATTCTGTCTCTCACTGTTAAAATAAACCTACCATTAAAATTATAGACTGATCAATTTTGTCAATGGGCAAACGTACAAAATCAGCTGGGGATCAAATACTTTTTTCCCTCACTTGTAGAAAGCATGGGGGTAAAAAACTTTCTGCCTTTACAACCACTTTAATGTACTCCAAGAAAAGCATTTTGCAGTAAATCAGAAGCCTATTTTTTACCTTACATATACTTTAAAGCGGAGTTCCACCCAAAAATGGAACTTCTGCTTTTAGGATTCCTCCCCAGTGTCACATTTGGCACCTTTCAGGGAGAAGGGGAGCATATATAATCCAGGTATTTGTTCCCACTTCCAGGCATAGATCGCTGCAGTATCCGCGGCTATCTACGCCATGTCCGGCCCCCTCCTCTGTCCCCCCCACTGTCTTCTGGGAGACATGCAGGTCCCAGAAGACAGCAGGGACCAGTGAGATCTTGCAGCGTGACTCGCGCATGTGCAGTAGGGAACCAGGCTGTGAAGCCGCAAAGCTTCACTTCCTGATTCCCTTACCGAAGATGCCGGCGCCTCCACCCAGGAGCCAAGGGACAGATCAGCTTCGGGTGAGGACATCGTGGGCACCCTGGGCAGGTAAGTGTACATATATTAAAAGTCAGCGGCTGCAGTATTTGTAGCTGCTGACTTTTGTTTTTATTTTTTTTCAGCGGAACTCTGCTTTAAATTATAATTAATGCCACAATCAAGCTAACTGTAATCACAGCTAATGATCTGGATAGTCACTGCACTGCTAAGAGTCTAAGATGGAAATCAACTATCATAATCACTACTGCTAGCAGAACTGATAATAAGCTACCTGCCTTCCACGCCTCTTCGCTACAGGTGATTCTGTAACACAGTAAACCTTCAGACTCCTGACAGCTGGAGCCGCCCTCTAATGACAGGTGTCGGCTATGGAATAAAGGATGTGGACAGTTGTTAGAAAAATGTTCTTGTAATGTGGTTGTAATTTGGACATTTCACTACAATTGCATGATGAGCAGTTACAGGAGTTAAAAACTAATTGGACATCCTGTACATTTCATAAAAAAAAGAAAGAAATACAGTAATGCCCATTACAATAACTCCATTAGGGAAACATTAGAGCCACAGACAGTCTCAGGAATAGTAAGATATGGCTAAGATGGCAGGACTCCCAGTATTGTAAAAGTGCATTACTGCCACATAAATAAGTAATTGCTCTATAGCACACTTTTCAGAATGTTTTTCATACCCATAATGTCTTTTTTGTTGTTGTTGATCTTGTTGATATTGAGGGCCCAAGGGGAATATTCCCTTTTCTATTTAATTTTGTGTTTCTTCCATGAAAATCTATGAAGCAAATAACTAAAAATTAAGTTTGCCATGCTCTAAGGTTGTAATAAATTAAAATCACTCATTTGTGTTATCACACAAGTTTTGAAATACGGAGTAGAAAAACACATGTAGAGCTTAATTTAGAACCAAGGTCTCCAATGTAAACACAAATGGCATCTGGAGTTAAAGTTTTCTCTTCCCCCTGCAAAGTCCCACAAACACATGTTAATCCTGCCAGTAAAATCCACCCAATACATCTTCCTGTAATAGGGTGACAACAATGCTGCACTGCTCCTGAATTCAGAGCAATGTTCCCACTCTCATATAGGCTGTGGTTGCTTGCACTACAATGGTATGAAAAAAATATTGCAGGGTCATTGGTACCAGCATTGTCACTGCTGATTCACAAGCCTGTAGTTTGTCAGTCAGCGCCTGGCCACACCTATTCCGGCCCACTGCTTTCTGGATTGACAGCACTGCATTTGCTGCTGAAACCCTTCCACTCTGAGCTGCAGTGGGTGGGAAGGTGGGGCGTGTGAGACAGAATGAATAAGTTAGTGAAAGCAAAGGAAGTGTTTTATTTACTTTTTTTAGGCTTCTGTATCTCATTAGACATGTGAGGTTCATTTATTCCAAATTGAAATTCGGTCAAATTTTTCGTTATTCAGAAATTTAGATGTATCTGAATTTCCAAATTACAATAGTAATGAATTTAAACTAATCTGAAATAAGGAATCAAAATTTCGGACGAAATTCTAATTCAAATCATTTTCAAATCAAATTTGAATAGTCTTAGAATCAAATTCAAATAGTTTACAAATCAAATTAGCCTCGTGACGTCAGAGGAAAGCGGGGTCACCCATTTACGTCACCGAGTGGCCCCGCCCTCAGCTATTTAATAGCTGTCATCAAGAAGAAGTGTCACTCCAATGGAAGGCAGAGCTGTTGTTTTTTTTTTTTTTTTTGGTTCGTCAGATGACGTGATAGAAAATGAATGGAGATCGCAGGACATTTATATTTTTTTATCTTTTAATAAAGGACTTGTCCCAAAGTGTCTCCTGTCTTTTTTACTATTTTTGACACTTTTTTTGTGAAATGGTAGGGGTACAACGTACCCATTACCAATTCACATAGGGGGAGGCTGGGATCTGGGGGTCCCTTGTTAAAGGGGGCTTCCAGATTCCGATAAAATTCATACCAGACCTGAAGGGCCTGGTATGGATTTTGGGGGGACCCCTACTCCATTTTTTTTTAAATTTGGCGCAGGGTTCCCCTTAATTTCCATACCAGACCTGAAGGGCCTGGTAATGGACTGGGGGGTGGGGGGGACCCATGCCGTTTTTTCAATGAGTTTTATCTGTATTGCCGAGACCTGACAATTCATTAAGATCGCGATCAGTTTTAAATGACTTTTTTCCTTTAGAAATGTCATTTTGCTGTAGTACTTGTCTAAACACGGAAAAACTGTGCCACTTTACAGGCATACTATAGACACCCTCCAGGCACGATATTTGAAGGAATATTTCATTTTTATTGTTTCACTTTAAGCATTATTAAAATCACTGCTCCCGAAAAAACGGCCATTTTTAAAACTTTTTTTTGCATTGATACATGTCCCCTGGGTTAGTCCCGGGTTCCCAAACACTTTTTATGACAATAACTTGCATATATAGCCTTTAAAATTAGCACTTTTGATTTTTCATGTTAGTGTCCCATAGACTTTAACGGTGTTCCGCGGCTTTCGAATTTGCCACGAACACCGCATATTCTTTGGTGTTTGCTGAACGGACATCCGAACAACCAAAGTTCGGCCCAAACTTACGCTTGAGCCGAACCGTTCGCTCATCCCTAGTCTTAACCCTTCCCTAATCTATCAAGAAATTAAAACACATAAAACACAAACTCTGGGGAAACAATTGTCTTCCAAGTTCCAACCCTCTTACCCATCTTTCCAGGTGTTTACATTTTCTAACATGGTAAGCAAATTATAGTCACAGTTTTCCCTCCAACCAGGTCTGTTGCTGGTTGCAGACCACTAATCCAGCACTGCAGAAGGAAATAAAGAGCGGAATGATCATATGACCACAGATTAGGACAAGTGAAGATGTTATTTAGAAAAGTTTTTTTGCCATGCTAGCGGTCAGTGAGAGGCGGTGGGAAGGAGGAGTAGGAAGGGGCTGATTCCAGAGTTGGGCTTTAAAGTGGTTGTAAACCTCTGAAATTTAAACGAACAAAGCATACCCGTCTATAATGTGTACTTGACTTAGCCCAAAGAACCTACTGTTATTTCTGTCTGCTTTCTCCTCCCTCTGCTCTCTGCATGAGTCTTTTCTGACACATTATGCTGATGCCACTGAATTCTGCAGGTGATTGACAGCCTCAGCTGTGCATGTTTACCTATGGGATTGTGTAAAGGGGGTGCGTCCATTCCCTCTGCTCAGGTCTCAGATTACACTCAGCTTTATGTTCTATTCTATGCAGTGTGTGACGGCAGAGGTAGTGAGCTGATCAACAGTACGCGGATCAGTGGCAGCTGGTCCACAAGGGGAGCAGGGGCAAAGGTCCCCAGCCCACAGCGCCGCCCCCCAGCTTGTACTATCTGTGTGGCCGTGCACTGTGTTGGGCGCCAGATCAATAGGTTTCTACCAGATCTGTCACCCCCTCACAGGCACATGACCACATCCTGACGCCCCAATTGACTAGTTTTATATTGTGCTTGGGGCACAGTGCTCTGCACCTCGAGTCCTCTCACCCTGCGATGCCAGCGAATCGGCTTCCCAGCCATTCAGAATCTGGAAAGGAGACCAGGTGAAGACAGAAGTTGCGGCGTCGGACAGTCCAGGGGAGCTCCGCCGTAGGGTGAGTGCGGACCTGGAAAGGGGCCACACACGCCCCCCCCCCAAAATCCTCCAGCCTCAGTAGCCACTGACGTGGATTCAAACATGCTTGAGACAATCCTAGAGCTATACTCACACAAAAAAGTTAACAAAACAAAAACAAAAAATACAAAAGCATTTATAAATTAAAAACAAACGGGACAGACTCGATGGACTACTTGGTCTTTTTTCTGCCATTACTTATCTACGTTTCTACATCAGATCCCCTCCCCCTGCTTTCCGCAGTTCATAAATGCTGTGTAAATATATGCTTTAGTAGGTTGTAGATGAGAGAGGGCTAAACAGGTACAACTTGCAATGTGTATGTAGGAGGATTGGTTTAAGTTTTGTACATCACCTGAGGTTAGTCACTGGGAATATGTAAGGGTTTACAAACACTTTAAAAGAGAAGTATGGGGTTTAAAAAAATGTAAATAAAATAACAGACTCACAATGCTGCATCTGTCCCCCACCGTCTCTGCACTGAGAACTGTGTTCTCCCTTCCGCTCTGAGCAGAGAGCGATGACTGTCAGTTACAGGCACTCTGCTCTACTTCTACAGTGCTCACAGAAGTCAAGCTGAGAGAGGATGAGCCAGCTGTCAGTCCAGGCACCTGGGTGAATCCCAACTGTAAAGTCAGGGTCAATCGAGCGCCTTAACCAGTTGGGTGATGTTGGCCACCTGTGAAAATGTATCACAGGTGGTGTGCAGAACGAACTGCACTCCTGTGATCCATAGAAGTCTCATTTATCCACTTAAGGACGGCCCACCGTTTTGTGCACGAGACACTGCAGGAGCATGTCCGCTGCATAGCAGGGGAGCCAATGCGTGGGTCCGCCGGCCACCCATGATCGCTCCTCAGAGAGGCAGAGTGGGGATCTGCCTATGTAAACAAAGCAGATTCCCATTCTGACAGGGGAGTACAGAGAGATCGTCTGTTCCTAGTGATCAGGAACAGCGATCTCTCTGTATTCCCAGTCAGTCCACTCTCCCCACAGTTAGAAAGCACCTCCCTAGTACACACTTAACCCCTTGATCGCCCCCTAGTGTTAGCCCCTTCCCTGCCAGTGTCATTTATAGCGCAAAAATAAAAGCTCTATTTGTGGGAAAAAGGACATCAATTTTATTTGGGTACAGCATTGCAAGCCTGTGCAATTGTCAGTTAAAGTAACGCAGTGCCGTATCGCAAAAAATGGCCTGGTCATTAAGGGGGTAAATCCTTCCAGGGCTGAAGTTGTTAAAGTATAATTAAACCCACATCATTAAAAATTATCAATAAATGGTGTACTATATGCTGTTCATATTCACTCAGTCACTATGAGATTTGTTTTCTGCATTCTGCAAAAAAACCTGGTTGATCCAGCTGTTCTCTGTCTCCCCCTGTCCGTAACGGCCCATAATGCACTGCAGGAGCGCAGTACATTGCTGTCTGATGATTGGCCAAGCATGCACTATGACCCGCATGCTTTGGCCAATCACAGCACTGTCAGCAAAGAGAGCCATAATTGGCCAAAGGCAGGGTGCCTTTGGCCAATTATGGCTCAGGTGGTTAAGTCCACACCCCACACTATATAAGGCTGCCTGCATGTCGGCCCTGTGTAGTGTGTTGCTGGCGTTGACCGAGAGAGTGTCATTTCATTTAGATTGAGCAGGCAGGCGATTCAGTTAGCTGCCGTGTATTTATTTTATATATATATATATATATATAAATATATATATATACATATATCCAGTTTAGCCAAGCTAAACTGGATATATGTATCCAGTTTAGCTTAGCTAGATTTGACTGCAGTCCATTCCTGGTGTACTGTTTCTAATATACGTCAGGCAGGCAGGTGATTCAGTTAGCTGCAGTGTATTATATATATATATATATATATATATATATATATATATATATATACACGTGACTGACTGTATATATATATATATATATATATATATATATATATATATATATATATATATATATATATATATATATATATATATTAAATACACTGCAGCTGACTGAATCACCTGCCTGCCTGAAGTATATTAGAAAGAGTACACCAGGAACGGACTGTAGTCAAATCTAGCTAAGCTAAACTGGATACAGTGTATATATATATATATACACTGTATACAAGCCTGGATGTACTGTATATATATATATATATATATATATATATATATATATATATATATATATATACACTATATCCAGTTTAGCTAGATCTGACTGCAGTCTGTTCCTGCCGTACTGTTACTAATATACTTTGAGGCAGGCAGGTGATTCAGTGAGCTGCAGTGCATAAAATATATATACAGTCTCCTACATATCCACTGCATTCTAGTCTAGCCAAGCCTTTATCTGACTGCAGGCCATTGCTGGTGTACGTTTTCAAATACACTTTCAGGCAGGCAGGCAGGCAGGTGATTCAGTGAACTGCAGTGCATTAAATATATATACAGTCTCCTACATATATATATATATTCACTGCATTCTAGTCTAGCCAAGCCTATATCTGACTGCAGGCCATTGCTGGTGTACGTTTTCAAATGTACTTTCAGGCAGGCAGGTGATTCAGTGATCTGCAGTACATTAAATATATATATACAGTCTCCTACATATATATATATCCACTGCATTCCAGTCTAGCCAAGCCTATATCTGACTGCAGGCCATTCCTGGTGTACTTTTTCTAGGAAACTTCAGGAGGCGTTTTGCTAATAAAATTTTACAGCATGTCTGGAAGGCCACCAAGGAGAGGCAGACGCTCACAGGCCACTAAAAGAGGGCAAGCAGGCTCTGTGTCTACAGCCAACAGTGCTGGTCATGGACACGGTGCATGCTCAGCACGTGGCCGTGGGGCACGCTTGTCTTTTTTTTCGGCAGCTGGCCATGTTGATCCACAACATGCAGAAGAGTTGGTAGAGTGGATAACTAAGCCGTCCTCATCCTCTGTCACCCAGGCGCAGAGTAGTTTTCCTGCCAATGCAGCTGCCAAAGCGACCTATTCCATCGGCTCAATGTCATCAGTCACTCCTTCCCTAGCCCCACCATCATGCACGGAGGAGTCCCCCGAACTGTTCGACTACAGTGTCAGGTACATGCTGCAGGAGGATGCGCAGCGTTTTGAAGGCTCCGATGATGGTACCCAGGTTGAGGAAGGCAGTAATGTGAGCCCAG
Organism: Lithobates clamitans; assembly: GCA_037952925.1. Lineage (NCBI taxonomy): Eukaryota > Metazoa > Chordata > Amphibia > Anura > Ranidae > Lithobates > Lithobates clamitans. Next base: position 1,087,118 of record JBBGZY010001335.1, on the reverse strand, counting down.
AGAGAGGGGGTGCCCAAGAAGGACAAGAAACTGGTGTGTTCCCCAGCTGAAGCATACTGCCAGGTTTGCTCCAGTGATGAGGAGGGAGGGGATGAGGAGGTCACTGACTCTACGTGGGTGCTTGATAGAAGAGAGGAGGAGGAGGCACATCTCCAAAGAGGCAGGATGCCCTCCAGGGGCCAGCTTAAGGGCAGCCACCCGACTGCATCACACCGCAGAGCCCTGCATGTGCAGGGTGCTGCTGACTCCCCACGTATTTTGAAAAGTTCATTGGTGTGGGCCTTTTTTGATATGTGTGCAGCAGATCGCACCGTTGCTGTTTGTAACATATGTCTGAAGCGTATCAAGCATGGCCAAAACAGCAGCCACTTGGGCACACATGCTTGACCAGACATATAAAAGTCCAAAAGATGAGGCGCTTAAAATAACACGTAATGTTGAGTCCAAAATAGAGGAGATGGATGTACCCATCACCAAATTCAGTGTTTATAAACGACAGCACTCGCCACCACGTGGTAAAGTAATCTGCTTACCAGATAGCAGGAAATGGTATGCGTGTTATGATAACCCAAGGCGCATCTTGCATATCCTACTTCTAAATGAAATCCCACATAGGCAGATGAAAGGTCTCCAGATGGTATTCACCCTCAATACGCTTCTCCAGGAACTCACATCAGATGAAATGCATTCAGTTTATCGATCAGCAGTACCCAGTGAAGGAAATAAGTGACCAATAATGAAGCCTGCAATAACACTATACCTCTCACTGCCTCTGCTGCCCCACGAATGACAGTCAACGGACTGTGCTGGCTGCTTTGATCCATTTTGTTGTTTAGATTAGCGTGGATACTGACATATTTTTTATTGACCAGACATATGTTGACCTCCCATGCAGTCTGTTGGCAACAGTACTTAAAAGACCCACACCAAAGAACAAGGCGGACCTCTCCTTGCTCCTCATCAGCTGGGATCTCCAACCCCACTATACCTTCAGTCCTCTCAGAAACCTGCTCTGGGAGAAGTGAAGGTGTAGAATTAGGTGTGCCAAGTACTTGCGGGCAATTTACTATCGCTACACCAACATCCAATTGTAGCAGGCAAATTTCCCTACCCCAGTTGCTAAACCGTAGAAATAAATTCGGTCCATGCCATCCACATGCTCCGCGGCTGAATGCTAGCTTGGCTAAATTTCTAGCTCTCCAACTTCTGCCTTTTCAGCTGGTAGACTCTGCCCACTTTCGTGAATTTGTGGAATGTGCGGTACCTCAGTGGCAGGTTCCCAAAAGCCCTTTCTTTTCACGGAAGGCCATTCCGGCTCTCTACCGGCATGTGGAAGGCAATGTTTTGGCCTCGTTGGACAGGGCAGTCCGCGGTAAGGTGCATATTATCGCTGACTCATGGTCCAGCAGGCATGGACAGGGACGTTACCTTTCTTTCACAGCGCACTGGGTAACTCTGCTGGCAGCTGGGAAGGATGCAGGACAGGGTGTAGTATTGTTGGAGCTTGTTCCGCCACCACGCCTCCAAAATGCTAGTAGTGGTGATTCTACAAGGAAAAGGGACGCCACTAGTGGTGATTCTGCCACACCTCTCTCTTCCAATCCCTCCTCTTCTTCTTCCTCAATGGCCTCTCCCTCTGCAGATTTCTCCTCGGAACCAGCGCTGCTCCGTAGGCATTCAAGGGGCTATGCAAGCACTCAGACAAAAAGATGCCATGCGGTAATTGAGTTGGTCTGCTTAGGTGACAGGAGCCACACTGGGGCAGAAATTCTGTCAGCTCTGCAGGGGCAGACTCAGAGGTGGTTGATGCCACACCAGCTTCAGCGAGGAATGGTGGTTTGCGACAATGGCACCAACCTCCTCTCCACCCTCCGACAAGGACACTTGACCCATGTTCCCTGTTTGGCTCACGACCTTAATTTGGTGGTGCAGCGGTTCTTGTGCAGGTACCCGGGCTTACAGAATCTCCTGAGGCAGGCCAGGAAAGTCTGTGGGCATTTCCGCCAATCATATAATCCCAGTGCTTGGCTGGCTGACATTCAAAGGGAATGCAACCTGCCCAAGAACCGCCTCATTTGTGACATGCCCACCAGGTGGAACTCAACGTTGGCAATGCTGCAGCAGCTGCACACAGAGCAGAGGGCCATCAATGAGTACCTGTGTGAGTATGGCACCAGGACAGGGTCAGGGGAGCTTGGCTTTTTTTCACAACGCCAGTGGCTACTGATCAAGGATGCATGCACTGTTCTGTCACCATTTGAGGAGGCCACGAGGATGGTGAGCAGTGACAGTGCATGCATCAGTGATACTGTCCCTCTTGTCTTCCTGTGGGACCACACGCTCTGTGGAATAATGGACAGGGCACTTGAGGCAGAACAGAGGGAGGAAGAGGAGGACTTCCTTACCTCTCGAGGCCCCTTTATCCAGACAGTATTCCTGCCGATCACACAGGAAGAGGAGGAGGAGGAGGAGGATTGTGTCAGCATGGTGGTGGAGCCTGGCACTCAGCATTAGCAGCAGTCTTCAAGGGATCTTTCTCAGTCCCCAGAAACCCATGGACTTGTACGTGGCTGGGAGGAGGTGGCTGTGGATCATGTCCTCCTTAGTGACCCAGAGGACTCCGCATCGAATGCCTCAGCAAACCTTCGCTGCATGGCCTCCCTGATCCTGCAAAGCTTGCGAAAGGACCCTCGGATTCATGGTATCAAGGAGAGGGATCATTATGGCTGGCAACTCTTCTTGATCCACGTTACAAGGGTAAGGTTGCGGAACTTATCCAGCCTTCGCAGAGGGAGCAGAGGATGAAACATCTTCAGGAGGTCTTGCAGAAAGGTTTGTGCAATGCGTTTCCAGAGCCTGGGAGGTTACAATTTCCTGGTCCTCCTGGACAACGTGTTGCTGAGGTTTCGGTCAGTCACAGAAGGAGCGGTGGAGAAGGTGGCCGTCTGACCGATGCTTTCAGACAATTCTTTAGTCTGCAGCCCCAAGGTCTGATCGGTTCCAGCAACCATCGCCAGCGTCTGATTTACATGGTGCTGGAATACCTTGTGGCAGGATCAGACTTGGAGACCTTTCCAACCGGAAATCCACTGGGTTACTGGGTGTTGAGGATGGATCACTGGCCAGAGCTTGCACAATATGCAATTCAGCTACTGGCCTGTCCTGCATCCAGCGTTCTTTCTGAATGTACATTCAGTGCTGCTGGAGGCTTTGTAACTGATCACAGAGTGCGCCTGTCCACAGACTCAGTTGATCGGCTCACCTTTATAAAAATGAATCAGTCTTGGATCACCAGCTACCAAGCACCTGATGCTGATGTAACCGAATAATTTTTCTATGAATGTGAGATCCCTTGAAGACTGCCTATGCTGAGTGATTATCCTGTTATGCTGAGTGACTATCCTATTCCTCCTCAATGTTCATGTTGATAGCTTCTAAGAACATTTTTGTTTCAGGGCACCACCACCAGTGCCTAACAGGGGCATATAATTATAATTTTTGCTGTAATATTTCGCAGCAGAGCTTGTTCCTGTGCTCAACTAGAGTATCTGTGAGGGGTTGCAGTGTTGTGGCACCACCACCAGTGCCTAAGGCCCAATTTTTCTGCTCCTGTTTGACAGGGGCATGTAATTACAATTTTTGATGTAATATTTTGCAGCAGGGCTCGTTCCTGCGATCAACAACAGAATCTGTGAGGGGTTACAGTGTTGTGGCACCACCACCACTGCCTAAGACCCAATTTTTCTGCCCCTGTTTAACAGGGGAGTGTAATTACAGTTTTTGATCTAATATTTCACAGCAGGGCCCGTTCCTGCGCCCACCAAGAGTAACTGTGAGGGCTTACAGTGTTCTGGTACCACCAACACCTAAGGCCCAGTTTTCTTCAGAGTATATAGGGCAGGCCGTATAGTATACAGGCGGTCCCCAACTTTCAAACATCCGACTTACAAACGACTCCTACTTATAAACGGAGGGAGACAACAGGAAGTGAGAGGAAATCTACCCCTAGGAAGGGAAATTCTCTCCTGTAAGAGTTAATATGGGAAAAAGGTGTCTCCACTGATGCTTTATCACCAATCCTTGTTTCCCTAATAACCCCAAATTTTCAAAATCCAATTGTCATTGGGACAGAAAGTGAGGTGAAATCTTCTGAACAGGGGCACAGACAGCAAAACAAATGTTCCAGGGGTGATGATAACCCTTCCCTATGTTATCCAAAAAGCTTAAAAATTGATTTTTTGGCTGGAGCTACACTTACAAAATGTACCTGTTCCAAATTACAAACAGATTCAACTTAAGAACAAACCTACAGTCCTTGTCTTTTTTGGGACCGCCTGTATACTGGTGTTCAGAGTATATAGGGGGGGCCCCACGCCTTTTCTTTTTTTAATTTGGGTGCGGGATTTCCCTTACTATCCATAAAAGACCCAAAGGGCCTGGTAATGGGCTGGGGGGGGGGGGTACCCATGCCGTTTTCCCATTCATTTTCATCCATATTGCTGGGACCCAACATTACATTACAGCCGCAAGCAATTTTAAATGACTTTTTTTTCCTTTAGAAATGTCATTTTGTGCAGGGACTATTCTAAACACGAGCCACTTTACAGGCATACTATAGTCACCCCCCAGGTATGATATTTAAAGGAATATTTCACTTTTATTTTTTCACTTTAAGCATTATTAAAATCACTGCGCCCGAAAAAACGTCCGTTTTTAAAACTTTTTTTTTTTGCATTGATACATGTTCCCTGGGGCAGGACCCTGGTCCCCAAACACTTTTTAGCACAATAACTTGCATATTAGCCTTTAAAATTCGCACTTTTGATTTTTCACGTCGGGTCCCGTAAACTTTGACGGTGTTCGAATGTTCGCGCAAACTTTCGGTCCATTCGCATATTCTGTCGCGAACCGAAACAGGGGGTGTTCGGCTCATCCCTATTGCAGAGCAGTGTTGGCAGCTAGTGCCCATGCTCAGTTTTCAGTGACTTTCTATGCTGAGCATTTCCTCCCTATCACATCTAAACAGCCCATGTGACTATAGAGTCACACATGTGGGTGTATACACAGTGGTAAATGACAGCTCATTCCCTCCCTCTTCCTCCATGTCCACTAACCAGCTAAACACAATGGGGTGCGGGGTAATACATGTAGATTAATGGTGGCTTCACCTCCCTCTAATTCTAAGACACAGGCTGGAGGGGTGTGACACAGCTTGTGACTGGCATAAATCCACCCACACCAAGTTATTGCCAAAAATAATACATTTTTTAATAATTAAAGAATTTTGCCTTAAATAATGAATGCGTTATTTGTTCAATTGAGCGGTAATTGGCACATTTTTTCATGAGGAAATTGACCGCATTGAGCTGGTTGCTAAGGGCTGCCATGTCCTTAACAATGGTTGACTCATCAGCTGTTAGTGGGTTCCCCACTGACAGCTGAATGTATAAAAAACATGCCAGCAATTAAAAATTTTGAGAAAAAAAACAGTGTGGGATCCCCCCCCCCCCAATGCATAACAGGTCCTTTGGGTCTTTTATGGATTTTAAGGGGAACCACAAACAAAATTTAAAAAATAAAGGCATCCCCCCCCCCAAAATCCATTCCAGACCCTTCTCCGAACATGCAGCCTGGCAGATTTTTAAAAAAGCGCCTACTGCAGGTTCCGCCGTTTGACAGATCTTAAATAGGTAAGGGGCGGGGCCACCTGGGGACGTCACCTGGTGGCCCTGCCTCCTTGTGACATCACCAACCGGTGCATGCTGGATCAGTGATGTCACAAGGCGTGGGGCTACCAGGTGACATCACCAGGCGGCCCCACCCCTTACCTATTTGCGAACAGTCAAATGGCAGAGCTTGCATTAGGTGGTTAGCCTTTAACGGCAGAGCGTCTTTTTTTTGGAATTGTCAAAAACTTTTTGTCTTTATTCACTTTTACACTTTTTTGGTGAATGAGCAGGGGCATGTACCCATACTCATTCACATGGAGGGAGCAGGATGTGGGGGCCCCCTTGTTAAAGGGGGCTTCCAGATTCCAACAAGCCCTCCCACCCTCTGACAGCTGATGAGTCATCCTTTGTTAAGGATGCGACGGCCAGCTTCCCGGCCCGTTCCTTTGTAACCAGCAGGTTTTTGGACTACATTTTTCATTTTGCAGTAAATACAGCATAATCACTATTTTGTGTGATTTGGACTTTACTGCATGCAATAATTTATGCAAATTAGTCACATGACTGTGTTATCGCATATGCTAAACGTTAGTGATTTGACCTCTTTGACTCTATGTTGCTAATTAAAAGAAACTTTTCTATTTGGATCCTATACATTATTAGGTGTTTTTTTCTCCACAATTTCTCTGTTCCTTGGGGCAGCCATTTTTGCTGTTCTAATGGTCGGCTATTCAAGCTCAGCTATAGTTAGCCTTTGCTACTATAAGGAGAATCTACAAGTTAACGTAATAATGAGAAAATGATACAGTGAGCATGTGAAAATGTTATAATAATAATTCAATACACACGCTCCCTGAAAATACTCTATAGTTTCCCTATAAAATTATACAAAAAATGATTTTATATTATATGAAACATATTGGGAGGATCCTCTTAATGATACCACCAACCTCAGGACCACTTGGTGAACATTATGTAGTAAGCAGGCTGTCAGCGAGTCTAAGCCAATTCGCAGCGAGAGAACTTTCTGCTTTTTCTTTTCCAATTTATTTTTCTAATTGCAATACCTTGGGCTGTATTAAATAATTCATGACGACTACACCTTTACAATCAATTATTTAATATTGCCCCAGGTGTTGCAATTAAATAATAAGTGCGAAGACAAGAACATAATGCCATATTTTTCTTCACCTTTGCTTCATTTTCCTATATGTACTAAATTACATTAGCACAGTTTTAATATATTCCACAGCCTTGTGCAATCATCCACATTAAATTTTACATTCCCACAGTGATTCTTTACCTAACCTTCAGGGGTCACTGTATCAGAGGATGCATTAAGTAATATTAATACACCATCAGGCTTATCCAATAAAGAGTGATTATGATATGCATGGTACAGTATCAATTTTCTTTAGTCTAATCACTTAAAATGGTTGTCTGGATGCTTTTTCTTCAAAGGATCTTCTTGTTTTTATACTGTTACATGAATTTTGTATACTTGCTGCATAGGATATTTTATATACTATTTTGTAAGTACTGTAAGTATTTTGCATTTCACAGGAGTAATGTTATATCTTGCGCTGTTTACATTTTCCCTATGGTCAGTTAGGATGGGGTCTTGTACTATACATCATGAAGTACACTATACAACATCATGAAGTACTCCTAGGAGATTATTGTGCTATGACAGTAACTGAGAAATAGTATATTTTTCTAGTTTTCTAGTCTAGTAGTTAAAGTAACCCAATTGATACAGGAAAAAAAGTATGTAATTGTAGCACCCTGCCATATTAGGCTACTAGGATACGTTGGTCTGCTCTGGGCTCTACCGGATGCAAGTTTGATTGCTTTGCCCTGTCTTCTGGAGGCTTACAGAATATAGTGGGTGGGAGAGTCAAATGAGTAGCCTGAAAATGTCTGCAGCTCCAGCCAATCCCTGTGGGAAGCTGATCAGATGGTGGCTGGGAACAGGCATAAATAGTCTTGAGTCTGGGAGAGCAGGGTTCTTCTTACCCAGGAGGAGATATTCCTGACCAAATGTGCTGCTACAGTCCAGCTGAAGATTCTGCTAGTCTCAATAAGGTACTAGTTGTGCATAGCTGGGGGGTTATTCTGCAGAAAATTTCTTTGGAGCTAAGAGAGGGGTTTCACTGAGGATCCAGTCTGGAAGATTCACTGAGAAGACTGCCTGAGTCTGGAAGGAGGCATCCAGGTCCCATGGACACTATCAGTACAGACCTGAGAGAAGGATTCTAGTGACTGCAGTTTCTGTTAACCCCACTGCATTAACATTAAGGCATGCCTGGCCTGGAACATTGCTGATGGTATTTGTGCTGCTTACTTTATGTCCTACTGCTGAATGGACTGTTCTGAGAAGTACCTGCAAAGGGAAGAGTGTTCTCAAATTCTTGTTCAGTGTTCTGGAGTATCTTACAGCTTCCCTAAGCCCCTTCCAAGTTAATCTGCAATAAACTTTAAAAAGGCAACCACTAGACTGTTTTCTAAACCACAGAAGTGAGTGTTGCTGTTTGCCTGGCTAATGCTGCACTAGTGGAAAAAGAACCTGGGGCACAAATCAGTGGCCCTTGCAGGGGTGAGCACTACATAATGGAATTTTTTTCTTCGTTTTGGATGAAGTAGGGAAGGATCAGGCACTTTATCAAGTTTTTATTGCCTCTGTTTGCACTAGTGAGCATTGCCTTTGGCACCGAGGCAGAAAGTGATCATCCGAGCAAGAAGTAAGAAAAAATCCTCCAATGGGGACAACTGTTACTTTGGCAACTCTCTAAGATTGAAATTCTATTCACTTTGGGGAGTATTCTTCTCATTTTTGTTGCACCTCTAGGACATAAAGTAAAGGAACTCTCTCCAGTGTACACAGCTTGATAGGGGTTTCATTCCTTCCCTACTCTAAAACAAAGTCTTAAATAAAGAGCTTCAGGTACCATTGGTGTCTGACACTTGAGTACTGGATACCCAGTCCTTGATACCTCTAGGAGCTTTGGATAATTGTGTAGCAAGGTCTGAGACCTCTAGAAAATATTGACCTCCAGGGTCAGGAACAGCTGACATCCTTCTGTGTAGAGTGGGTTACAAGGCATGGTGGGTGTACTGCAAGATGAAAAGGTGGGCGCCAGACACTTTTTGAATGCAAAGAGATTTATTGTCTCTTGAACAGAACTGTGGGAGAGAGGGTTACAGCCTCCAGCCGAACACCACTTCTGTATAGGTAGGATCGCTGTCTCCTATGGCAACAATCTTGTAGCAGTTACTAACAGTAGTTGAATTCAACTATTGGCAACACAAACAGTTCTTACTCCACAGTCACTCACTGTGGGTCTTTACTCAACAAACTCCCAGTCTTTCACTAGACTTCGGATCCAATAGCCACAGGATCCCCTGCACCCTTGCACCCTTCCACTTTAGTGCTCAGTATCTTCCTTAAGCGTCACCCCCGCTGCCTTGCTGGGACCCTGGCTTGACACTCACAGATACTCTTCAAGCGTCACTCCTGCTGACCTGCTAGGTCCCTGGCTTGGCACCCACTGATGCTCCGCATGCATCACCTCTGCTGTCCCGCTGGGTCCCTGGCTTGGCACTCACTGAAGTGTTCCCACTTTTTCACCATCCCTGGCTGGTGCGAAGACTGCTCTGGTACTGGCTTCAGCTTGCTCACTGGTAACAAGATGGTTGGCCCCTTAGTGGCGACAGCTTCCCCTTCTACCTCCGACCACAGCTGGTTCCCCGTCCGGCGGAACCACTACTTCTGGTTGGACTGCAAGCCCACAGTCTTGACCCTAAGCTGCTCTCTTGGAAAGGCCCTCAGGCAGCCTAGCTGCTAAACAACCCTGGGATAGGCCTCAGGCTTCCGGCCTAGCAGCCCGAGGCAGCACATCACATGTCCACCCAGACAGCCGTCCGGGTGGCACACAACCCCGATCACCTGACTCCACCCAAACAAATAGGCCCTCCCAGCAGGCCAAGGGACCAAAGAACATCCCTGTTCATTGGCTGAGACACACCATCCATTCATGTCTGAGCTTGCAAAGCCCCTGTCTTATCTAATGTCACTAGCATAGTGCAACCCAGTGACAGAAGAGAAAGGGTGCAACAAGTCCAGATTTAGGGAGGAATCAATTGATCTCCTAACAAATGGCCAAGGTTACTATCACCTGGCAACTAAATTTGATAGCAACCCTGCCTAAACATCAGGGTGCTACACTTGATCCTCAACACTTTCAGGAGTGCTGGATACCATGTCCTTAACACTTCCAGCAGTGTCGGATACCTTGTGCTTTGCACTTCCAGGACTGCTGGATACCTGGTCCTTAACACTTCCAGTAGTGTCAGATAACTGGTGCTCATCACTTTGAGGAGTGCTGGATACCTTTTCCTCAACATTCCATGAGTGCTAGATACCTGGTCCTAAGCACTTCCAGGAGTGTCAGATACCTGGTGCTTAACACTTCAAGGAGTGCTGGATACTTGGTCCTCAACATTTCTGGGAGTGCCAGATGCCTAGTCCTTGACACTTCCAAGAATGCTGGATATCTAGTCCTCATAATTTCCAGGTGTGCCAAGCACTTGGTCTGCACCACTTTAGGAAGTACCAGATACCTAGTGCTTTACATTTCCAGGAGTGCTGGATACCTGGACCTTAACACTTCTGGGTGTGCCAGATACCTGGTCCTTTATATTTCAGGGAATGCTAAGTACCTGGTCCTCGACACTTCCTTGAGTGTTGCATACCTGGTCCTTGACACTTCCAGGAATGCTGGGTACCTAGTCCTTGACACAGCAGGGAGTTATAGATACCTGATCACCATTGAGCACTGTGATTCGTTACTCTGGCTGCTACATCACTACAGGACCAGACTGGGCATATGACTCTGGGGTACCCAACCTTGAGTTGGGCTTTAAGGTTCAGACACTGGAACCTATCCTGCATGCAGGCTGCCTTTGTTTTGTGCCTCCATCATGCAGATATCAAAATGTGACGCTCAAAGCAAGTGCAGGTGCAAAAAAAAGGCAGCCTGCACACAGGATGCCTGCCAGCTCCCATCTGAACAGGATGTATAAACCAAAATTATTTTTATTTCTTATTAATCAGGTAAATATGCCATATTGCTTATGATTATTTTATATTTATCATTTGCAGCCAGCAGGTGGAACTCTAATGCAAACTCTGACCCTTACAGGCAGCTGTTGCCCCCCAGTTGAAAATACAACACAAATACAGAAAATTACTAGAAAATTAATACACAGTAAAGTATTTTAAAAAACATTATATATTTCATTTTAAACTGCTTTGTATGCAGTATACAGTATCTATTTTTTGTAAACAATAGTTTTGAATAAAAAGTTATAATTATTTAAACATTTGTACAGACTGTTTCCTAACATTAACATACCCTTGGCAATACAGCTTTTGCGAGGCGATCTAGGCCAGAATTATTCACCATTAAGGAGGTCATTGAGGAGAGGTATAAAGGTATAAAAGGTTTATTTTTATTTTCTAACATCTACTGGAAAAAAAGCGCAGTTAGAACCTGGCTGCTATCAACAACACCCTATGATTACATGCCTCTAGTTTTCATAAATCAATTATGTTGCGACTTTGCTCTGTAAACAAAAAAAAAACCCATTAATATCAAACTTGTATTGAAAATGCAGTACCTCAAATGGCACTACCTAGCAGGAATCTTCATATGTCTTCAAGTCATGACTGTTTTCTTAAAGCGTAACTCCACTTTTTTTGAAAAGAAAAAACATTCCCCTCTGGGTGTTCAATGTACATTGCAAGGATTATAACAAACTTTGTTGCATATTCCTACCTTTTGTTATTCTGAAGAAATCCATGTGTGTTTGTCTGTGCCTCTGTTCTGAGTAGGTCTAATGAGAGTGGTTTCATAATTAACTGTCAGGTGTGGCACTAATGAATAAAATCAAATCCAATGACGTGGGCACCGGGGGGCGGGGCCGAGTTCTGCATTGGGCCTCTATGGAGCGCTTCTCCCAGGGGGTTATCTGATTTGGGGAGGAGCCGCGAGAGCCGCAGAGGGACCCCAGAAGAGGACGATTGGGGGCCAGGCCACTCTGTGCAAAACAAGCTGCACAGTGGAGGTAAGTATGACATATTTGTTTTTTTTTGTTTTTTAAAACCCGAACCTTTAGTGTCACTTTAAAGATTGCTGTTCACAACTGCAAACCATCCAAATTGAAGGAGTTGGAGGAGTTTTGCAAGGAGGAATGGGCAAAAATCCCAGTGGTAAGATGTGGCAAGCTCATAGAGACTTATCCAAAGCAACTTGGAGCTGTGATAGCTGCAAAAGCTGGCTCCACAAAGTATTGACTTTAGGGGGGTGAATGGTTATGCACATTGCATTTTTCTGTTATTTTGTCCCATTTGTTGTTTGCTTCACAAAAAAAAAACATCTTCAAAGTTGTGGGCATGTTCTGTAAATTAAATGATGCAAATCCTCAAACAATCCATGTTAATTCCAAGTTGTGAGACAATAAAACACGAAAAATGCCAAGGGGGTGAATACTTTTGCAAGGCAATGTAGGTTTAATGTTTAGCGCAGTACTCGCCATTTTAAAAAATCTACTAGTGTATGGGCAGTTTAAGATGCACAACTGATTTTTCAGTTTATGGCGGATGCTGAGATTTGAATCACTTGGCAGTTTCTAATATCTCTCAGGGTCCCTATTTGTAAGATATCTACAGCCCTGTAAGGACCTCAAGATGAAGGAGCCCTCTAAAGGTCAAGACAAGTCGCCATCTAAGAGCAGACATCCAGGTAATGTTGATCAAGGTCATCATCTCACCTCTCATTATTATTGCTCCTCGTTTACAAACATCACAGGTTACCAGCCCTAATAGTTGCTGCATTTGTGGTGGAAAGCCATTGCCTGCCAAGCTAATATGTCAAGTCTGCTTGGAACAAGCAGGATACAGCCCTGCATTGACTTCAAGATGGAGGGAGTCTTGTAAAAGCCAAAACAGTCACCATTTAAGCGCACACAACCAGGCAACGCTGACAAGCTAGTATGTCAAGTCCGCTTGGAGGAAACGACAACTGACAAAGAAGGGGATGTCTGGAATGTAGCCGCCTTGAATAAAAAAATCGGCCAAGGAGTTGATACATGAAGCCTGTACTCCCCAGTCGATGGCTAAATTGCCTAGCACTTCCAGCCAGAGCCAGTAGGTGGTGTCCAAATTGGAAAGCTTGTCGGAGGAAAAAGGCATTAAATGGTCCACAGGTTTTGACGATTGCCCAATAGAGCCCTTTGCAAGGGCAGTTAAGGGCTCAATTGCCTGGGGTAAAGTGGAGGAAACTCTCCACAAGATTAGAAAGTACTTAAAGGGGTTGTAAAGGTAAAAATTTTTTCACCTTAATGCATTATATGCATTAAGGTGAAAAAACTTTTGACAATACCGCCGCCCCCAGCCCCCCCGTTTTACTTACCTGACACCTCGAATCTTCGCTGCTCGTTCCCGTCATCTCTATTGCAGCTCAGCCTGGTCGCTGATTGGCTGCAGTGGATGGATTGAAAGCAGCTCAGCCATTGGCTCGCGCTGCTGTCAATCACATCCGATGACGCGGCGCGCCGGGGGGCGGGGCCGAGTGATACAGTGAGCGGCTATAGCCACCGGTTGTATCACGGGAGCGCGCCCGCAAGAACTAACCACCATGCGAGGGAGCTCGCATTAAGGTGGATAGTTCTTGCGGGGAGGAGCTGAAACAGCCGCCGAGGGACCCCAGAAAAGCAGGTTCGGGGCCACTCTGTGCAGAACGAGCTGCACAGTGAAGGTAAGTATAACATGTTTGTTATTTTTAAACAATAAAAAAATTACCTTTACAACCCCTTTAATTCCCTTTACTAAACAACTGGAGAAGTTAATCCAGGAAGAATGGAAGGGGTCAGAGAAAAAGGCCTGTATAAACAGGTTGTCAAAACTGTATACTCTGGAAAAGTTAAAGGTCAACCTGCTGTGGTCTCCTTGGATGGTGGAGGCATCATTAATGCAGCTGGCAAGATACGTCACCTTGCATTTACGTTCGAGGCTTTGGTCCGAAAATTAGATCTAGATCTGAAGTGCTCCTATGTACTGTAGCACCTGCAGGTGCCTGCAGACCAGCAGTAACCAGCCCATGTGCTGAATGAGTCTAATGGGAGTGTTTTCATAATTATCAACCAGCTGCTGCACCTGCAGGACTCTGAGGAAAGTGGTAGGGTCTGCATCCCCTTAGACGTGATTTCCTAATGGGAGTATCTTACCAAAAATGAGATTTTTGGTTGCAGTTAGTGCCAAAAATCTGACTTGTATCTTAGTGCAGACTTCTGGGAAAATCATTGAGCCAATCACACAAGCAGGAAATTATGTTTCAGGGGGGTGTCCTGTACTCATTCTGTGTACAGAACACCTCCACATAGCCATATTGCATTGCATTTTACAGAAAATTACAGCCCTGCAGATTGAAAAGGAAAGTGGAGTTACCCTTTAAAGAAGCCCTTCTGGAGGAAGTGAAGAGAGACGAGGTGGTAACAGCTTTGTAAGAGCTTAAATTGGTGGGAGACTCTGTGGCGGATCCATCAGTAGACGTCAATTGATGTTTTTTAACAGCAAAGTTCCCCGCAGTCACGGCAAGGAGGGCATTATGGCTGAAGCCATGGTCGCCGGACCCCGCCTTAAAAATAAAACTGGTGCAAGATACCAAGCAACGGATCCAATCTATTTAGGAGTAGACAGGATACATCCATCCATAGTACCCAATCTTCATTGTTGATGCCTTAAAAATCTAAGGCATCTCTCTTGGGAGAACAGCGGAAGTCCTTTTAAGGGTGCACTCATCCAGGGGGTGCCTGTGTGAAGCTTTGCACACACACCTGGATAAAAAATATTCAGGATCAGTGGGCCATATGAGCTATATTGGTGCGACAATGGAAGTGTGGAAGTTTAACCACTTAGCGCCTAGCCTACAGCAGAATGACGGCTGGGCGGTGGTTCCATTATCCTGACGTCTGTCAGGATAACAGCCGGCGTGCGCTAGTGGGAACGCGCAGTGTTTGGTGGTACGGCGTGTCAGTCTGACACACCGCAACACCGACCTCGGTAAAGAGTCTCTGATGGAGACTCTTTACCACGTGATCACCCGTGTCCATTCACGGCTGATCACAGTGTAGACAGGAAGAGTGGTTTATCATCTTTTCCACACTCGTGTCTGATAGACGGGAGTAGAGAAGAAACGATCTGCGGCTCACCTGACAGGGGAGGTCTGCGCTGATTATCAGTGCAGCCCCCCTCAGCGGATGCCCACACTGGACCACCAGGGATGCCCACAATGGATGGCCACCAGGTATGCCACCCTGGACCACCAGGGATGACGGTCAGTGCCCATACAAATGCCAATCAGTGCCCAGACAGATGCCAATCAGTGCCCATCAGCAATGCCTGCCAGTGCCAGTGCCATCAGTGATGCCCATCAGTGCCATCTATCAGTGTCCATCAGTGCCACCTATCAGCGCCCATCAGTGTGGCCTATCAGTGCCACCCATAAGTGCCCATCAGTGCAGCCTTTCAGTGCCCATCAGTGTCTCCTATTAGTGCCCATCAGTGCCACCTATGAGTGCCCATCAGTGCCACCTATCATTGCCCATCAGTGCTGCCTATCAGTGCCAATCAGTGCTGATCAGTGCACATCACCAGTGCCACCTCATTGGTGCCATCTCATCACTGCCCATTAGGGATGAGCCGAACACCCCCCCCGGTTCGGTTCGCATCCAGAACATGCGAACAGGCAAAAAATTTGTTCGAACACGCGAACACCGTTAAAGTCTATGGGACACGAACATGAATAATCAAAAGTGCTCATTTTAAAGGCTTATATGCAAGTTATTGTCATAAAAAGTGTTTGGGGACCTGGGTCCTGCCCCAGGGGACATGTATCAATGCAAAAAGAAGTTTTAAAAACGGCTGTGATTTTAATAATGCTTAAAGTGAAACAATAAAAGTGTAATATTCCTTTAAAATTTCATACCTGGGGGGTGTCTATAGTATGCCTGTAAAGGGGCGCATGTTTCCTGTGTTTAGAATAGTCTGACAGCAAAATGACATTTCTAAAGGATAAAAAGTCATGTAAAACTACTATCGCTAGCGGCGGCTATAATGAATTGTCGGTCTGGCAATACACATAAAAGCTCATTGATAAAAACGGCATGGAATTTCCCCACAGAGGAAACAGGGAACCCTTCAGGCCTCTTATGGATTTTAAGGGGAACCCCACACCAAAATTTAAAAATAAAATGCCGTGGGGTCCCCCTAAAAACTCCATACTAGGCCCTTAATCGAGCACGCAACCTGGCAGGCCGCAGGAAAAGAGACGAGAGAGCGCCCCCCCTCCTGAACCGTACCAGGCCACATGCCCTCAACATTGGGAGGGTGCTTTGGGGTAGCCCCCCAAAGCACCTTGTCCCCATGTTGATGGGGAGAAGGGCCTCATCCCCGCAACCCTTGCCCGGTGGTTGTGAAGGTCTGCGGGCAGGGGGCTTATCGGAATCTGGAAGCCCCCTTTAACAAGGTAACTCCCAGATCCCACCCCCCCTGTGTGAATTAGTAATGGGGTACAAATGTACCCCTACCATTTCACAAACAAAGTGTCAAAAAGGTTAAAAAACACAAGAGACGGTTTTTGACAAGTCCTTTATTAATTTCTTCTTGAAGGGTCTGGTATGGATTTTGAGAGGGACCCCCACGCCATTTTTTTAAAAATTTTGGCGCTGGGTTCCCCTTAATCTCCATACCAGACCTGAAGGGCCTGGTATGGAAATTAGGGGGACCCCCAAACATTTTTTTTTTATTTGGTTCAGGGTTCCCCTGTGGGGAAATTCCATGCCGTTTTTATCAATGAACTTTTATGTGTTTTGCTAGACTGACAATTCATTATAGCCGGCGCTAGCGATAGTAGTTTTACATGACTTTTTTTCCCTTTAGAAATGTCATTTTGCTGTCAGACTGTTCTAAACACGGGAAACATGCGCCCATTTACAGGCATACTATAGACACTCGCCAGGTACGAAATTTAAAGGAATATTACACTTTTGTTTCACTTTAAGCATTATTAAAATCACTGCTCCCGAAAAAATGGCCGTTTTTAAAACTTTTTTTTGCATTGATACATGTCCCCTGGGGCAGGACCCAGGTCCCCAAACACTTTTTATGACAATACCATGCATATAAGCCTTTAAAATTAGCACTTTTGATTTCTCCCATAGACTTTTAGAGGGGGGTTCCGCGGCTTTCAAATTTGCCGCGAACACCCCAAATTGTTCGCTGTTCGGTGAACGGGCAAACAGCAAATGTTCAAGTCGAACTCATGTTCAACTCGAACATAAAGCCCATCCCTAGTGCCCATCAGTGCCGCCTTATCAGCGCCCGTCTGTGCCGCCTCATCAGCACCAGGGCTGGACTGGGACAAAAATTTGGCCCTGGACTTCATCCAAACCGGCCCAAAAACAGTATATATACTGTTGGGGGGGTAGAGGACACAGGTGGACACAGTGGGGGGGGGTGGAGGACACAGAGGGACAGCGTGGGCGGTGGAGGACACAGGGGGACACCGTGGGGGGTAGAGGACACCGTGGGGGGTGTAAGGTCAGGGGGGAAACAGGAGAGTATCATGGGGCCTCCTGTGACCCTGTTGGGGCCCAGGCCCCCTAGATCTGTACTGGCTGCCTCTGCTCTCCCCTCCCCAATGATGGCAATAGTACACAGCCTCACCCGATGCCTGCAATAAGACCTCTCATGGCGCGCTGCTCTCTGTTGGCCCCTCCGCTCTTATTGTCCATCCCAGATTATGTCATGTACAACCCCCTTTTGTGGACAGGAGGGAAAGAGGGCCGGCGGGGAACAGAACACTGTGAGAGGTCCTATTGCAGCCACTTCCAATGCTAGTGTTGCAGAGCCTGTCATGGGGCCCCACAGTGCCGATAGGTCAGTCCACCCCTGCATTACAGCAGTGCTCAAAGTAATGGCCGCGCAGCCAATACTGTGACAGGCTGTCACTCAAACCGGCCCACTGAGACATCGGCCCACCGGGAAACTCCTGGTAGTCTCGATGGCCAGTACATGCCTAATCTGCGCCCATCAGTGAAGGAGAAAACCTACTTATTTACAAAATTTTATAACAGAAACAAAGAAAAACTTTTTTTTTCAAAATTTTCGGTGTTTTTTTATTTGTTTATCAAATAGTGATCAAATAAATGCCACCAAAAGAAAGCTTTATTTGTGGGAACAAAATGATAAAAATTTTGTTTGGGTACAGTGTAGCATGAATTGTCATTTAAAAAGTGACAGCACTGAAAGCTGAAAATTGGCTTGGGCAGGAAGGGGGGGGGAAGTGCCTGGTATTGAAGTGGTTAAGGGATGTCCACCTTCCAATCTCTTACAGCCAGCCAGGCTACCAGATTTTAAGAAAAGTAAAAAATTTGGGTCCAGTTTGTAAGCCTGATTAAGGTTATCAGTGGTGTACCCCAAGGTTCAGTGCTGGGACCCTTACTCTTTAATATCTTTATAAATGATATTGGGTCTGGGATCAAAAGTAACATTTCTGTCTTTGCAGATGACACCAAGCTATGCAGTGGAATAACGTCCTTACAGGATGTCTCCAATTTACAAGCCGACCTCAATGCACTGTCTAATTGGGCGACTATGTGGCAGATGAGGTTTAATGTTGAGAAATGTAAAGTTATGCACTTGGGGGCTAAGAATATGCATGCATCATACATGCTAGGGGGAGTACAACTGGGGGAATCTGTAGTGGAGAAGGATCTGGGGGTTTTGGTAGATCATAAGCTCAATAATAGCATGCAATGCCAAGCTGCGGTTTCCAAAGCGAGCAAAGTTCTTTCTTGTATTAAGAGAGGTATGGACTCCAGAGAGAGAGATATCATTTTGCCCCTGTTCAAATCATTAGTAAGACCTCATCTGGAATATGCAGTTCAGTTTTGGACACCAGTTCTCAAAAGGATATCGGGGAACTGGAGAAAGTGCAGAGAAGGGCAACCAAACTGATAAGAGGCATGGGGGAGCTCAGCTATGAGGAAAGATTAGAGGAACTGAATTTGTTCACTCTTAAGAAGAGGAGAATAAGGGGGGATATGATCAACATGTTTAAATATATAAGGGGTCCATATAGTGAACTTGGTGTTGAGTTATTCACTTTACGGTCAACACAGAGGACAAGGGGGCACTCTTTACGACTGGAGGAAAAGAGATTTCATCTCCAAATACGGAAAGGTTTCTTCACAGTAAGAGCTGTGAAAATGTGGAATAGATTCCCTCCAGAGGTGGTTCTGGCCAGCTCAGTAGATTGCTTTAAGAAAGGCCTGGATACTTTCCTAAATGTACATAATATAACTGGGTACTGACATTTATAGGTAAAGTTGATCCAGGGAAAATCCGATTGCCTCTCTGGGATCAGGAAGGAATTTTTTCCCCTGCTGTAGCAAATTGGAGCATGCTCTGCTGGGGTTTTTTGCCTTCCTCTGGATCAACTGTGGGTATAGTATTGGGTATATTGGATTGTACGTTTTTTTTTTTGTTTTTTTTTTATGGTTGGACTGGATGGACTTGTGTCTTTTTTCAACCTGACTAACTATGTAAATCTAAACTATGTAAGTTCCAAGTGCCCAGAGGGGATGAGGATTTGGTTCACTTCTGTTCCTAGTGAAAAAAAAAAATCAAAATCAGGTATTCTGTGCCCAGTGCTAAACATGAAAAAACTCAACAAGCACAGAAAGTTGGAGTCGTGCAAGATAGAGAACCTCCAATCAATTCTAATATTGATAAATCTGGGAGACTGGATGCTCTGTAGGTTTATCAGACACCTACTTACTTGTCCAAATCCATCCTCAATTCCTCTACTAGTTTCAGTGCCTCCCCTTCGGTCTGTACACCTTTCCCAGGGCATTCACAAAGGTCTTCAGTAAAACTTCCACAAGGGAAGATCCGTCCTCTGATACAGAAAATCAACACGTAAACCACAGAAAGTCAAAGGTGCTTGGGGAGCGAAGTTTCTTCCAGCAGAACATTGCCTGAGTATACTTGGTTCTTCGTAACTGACTGCCAGGGAAATTTTAAGCTTCTCACTATAAGCATATAATTTCTTTGCGCTTAAAAGTACAAAAACAGCTCTCTCATATAATACCGGGAAAGCGCGCTTTGTATCTCTCCAAGTAACACAGACAGATGCTGGTATCACCTTGAGCTTAGCAGAATCCTCGAGAGAATAGCCAGCTCCATTTATTTATACTATAAACATGAATAACAAAGGAAGGTGGTGGCTTCAGAATCAGCCAATCAAACACGTGTATTGCAAAAGAACCAATCACACATACATGTATATATTGAAATAGAAATACAGTAGTGACGTGTGCAGACGCTCATGTTCAGGGCCATGCGGCAAGTCCTTTGTGACACACAAAGGACTCACAATTTGAACATTACTTACATGGCTTTGAACACGATCGTGTGCACATTCCCACTGCTACCAATGACGCAAGCCATACTCTATCATGGCTCAGTGGGCCATAATTTTGTATGGTTATGCTATGGTTCCCATGTACGCAGATCTGCTTACATAGAAGTTTAGATGCGGTCACCATGGAGTGGCCAGTCCCTTAGTGAGGCATAAACAAACATCCTTAAAAGAGCAAACAGATCTGCCGTGTCCACGGGAAGGTTTCCGCAGCCAATGGTCTTCCACCAACGTCTGTATGTGCGAATACCCTCACATGAGCGTATTACAGCAAAACTGACACTGGGGGACATCTGACAACATACATTAATACAAATTTCCACAACACTGACCAATTGTTGTTTTTGAATGTAACATTATTACATCAGACCCCAGCCAGAAAGGTTGGGGGATGCAATTCAAAGAGCAGGCTGCTCAAGGTCATGGGATGTTCAGCTTAGAAGGCATGGTATTGAATGCTCTCGAACTGAGAGTAGTGTTCAAGGCCCTTCTGTCATTCACTCCTTTTATAAGAGGAGCAAGAGTTGTACTGTGCCTAGACAGCAGTGAACGAGTAGAATTTTTAGGCTGTCAGTGGAACTTCATGTATCAATAACTGCAATGATACCATTTTGGCTTAAAAGGCTCTAGTGTCTGTCACTCCTACAGTTGAGTATTAAGTCACCACTGCCTTTGCCAGTGATGACGGATCAACTCTCTAATGGCCAGCTTTGCCATCCAGCTCCAAGAGACTACTTTTGATGACATGGAAGTTGAGAGGTTGCCAAGTCAATGGTGCTCAGTGCAGATAGTGGATACCTTGCGTCAAGCCAGAGAGGTCTCCATGAATAAGACTTACCAGAGAATATGGGCAAATTATGCAGATCTCAAGCAGCAAATGCCTGGAGTCCTTTATCACCTAAGCCAGCCAAGGTTCTGCTGTTCTTACAACTGGGGCTGAACAGGGGCCTAGGTTCAAATATGTTTAAAGTTCAAAGTTCAGTCTGCACTTACAAGGGTTTAAGGAACCCTTAACCATTTAGTGATGCAATTCTTAAAAGGCTTGCATGAATTTATAGACCTGCCAGGAAACCATTGTTCCCTATGTGGGACTTGCTTATGGCCCTCAGCTCTAACAAGGCTACATTTCTATCCTACAGAATTGGCTACACTCTGCAATCTAACACTGAAGACTGCATTTCTGGTTGCCACAACCTCTGTGAAAAGGGTGTCAGAGCTGCAGGCTTTGTACTCAAGGAGCCTCACCTAATGTTCTACCCGGACAGAATAGTTCATCCATGGGGTGTCTTTCTCCTCCCACTCTAACCAGGAAGTCAATTTACTGTCTTTCTTGGTTAAGTGAGAGAACCACATCCCCTGCATGTTGATCTAACTCTGATGACCTGCTTTGCAACTACCTTTTTGTTCAGGAAAGCTAAAATCTGTGCTTGGTTCGGCATGGCAGGGTCAGTCAGCATGAACACGTAAACCACAATAAGTGTAGCGCTATTAAAATATTAAAACGTCCAATGTAAAGAATGTTAAACCGACAGTTCCAAATGTAAATGGTGGGAAAAAGTCATCCGTATGTATGTTAATAAGGAGTCTTCAGGAACTAAACACTGCAAGCAGAGATATGAGACATCTGAAGTGAAGACAGACACACCACCACCGAAAATGAAGAGGCTTACCAGATTGGATGGACCCAAGGGGGCATACGCCGAGTTGGGTCGGATAAGGCTTAGGTGGTGAGTGGCTGTAGGTGACCCGGAGGGGCGATGTTTATGGAATGACCCACAAGTTGCTGTGTCCCTCAAATCGATGCCAGAAACCCGGAGGGGCAAAGTATATGGAACAAACCACACGTTGTTGTATCCTATTCTTGTATTAATCCATTTGTATCCAGACGTTTCCATTAGTAATGTCTTCTTCCTGATCAGACTGTAGATCATGATTGGTCATGATCTACAGTCTGATCAGGAAGAAGACATTACTAATTACCAAGCCGTATGGCGAGTTAGTTTCCATTGTATGCTGTCATGATGCGCCACAAAAACTGAAAATTGTATACTCACCTTTCCATAATTTTCCTTTCCTCGTGCATCTTCATGGCAGCATACAGATTCTGTCATGAACAGGTGTGACCAGAACCATGTGATCTGCGACAGAGGACACCAAAACGTATATAAGTAAAAATATAATAATTTATTAAAGTAAGTGAATAATATAGTACAACCACCTCCAATATGACACAGTGCAGTAACCAACCACAGACAGAGACCCACAAATAACAGACAGATAAGTACAATAAATGGGAAATACCAGGATCATAAACAATAGCCAGGCTAGGGTCATACACAGCAGATCAGCAGATGGACAGGGGATGTTCCAGAGACATAAACATAAGCCAGGCCAAGGTCATACACAGGGAGATCAGCAGGTGGGGTAAGGAACACAGGACAGGGCGAGGATGGATGGATCAGACTGCAGGCAGGGATGCAAGGTAACAGGTGGGACAGGATAGGGATCAGGACAGGGAGACAAGATCAGAAACACGGGTCACAGGTTCAGGACACAAGAACAGGTTCAGAATCAGGATCAGATCACAAGCTAGCAGGTCAGAGCACAAGGAAGAAACCAAGGCAAACATATGAGTGCTTGCGGGGTATTTATAGGCCTGTGTTTGGCCTCAAGTGACACCTGGTTGTAGAAGGTACTGTCTGCTCCACACTGCCAGGATTCATCTGCTGGTGGACGCCAGTACTTGGGCCCAAAGATGACATAACATCAGCAGGGAAAAGGTCTCCTGACAGTTCCAAACTGCCAGGAGACACCTGCTGGTGGACCTCAGTACTGCATGCCAAATGACAGATATTACCAGCGGATGGAACATTTCCTGACAGTACCCCCCTCAAAGGAGTGGCCTCCGGACGCTCCAACTGGTTGTAATTGTCCATATTCTATGGCATCAAGCAGAACAACAGATGGGGGTACATCAGGCTGGGCAACAGGCACTTCAGGCTGGGCATCAGGCACCTCAGGGCAGACAGCGGGCACATCAGGGCAGACAGCAGGCACATCAGAGCAGACAGCAGGCTCCAGGTCGTCGAGCTGGGCAGCAGGCTCTGGGCCGTCGAGCTGGGCAGCAGGCTCCGGGCCGTCGAGCTGGGCAGCAGGCTCCGGGCCGTCGAGCTGGGCAGCAGGCTCCAGGTCTTCGAGCTGGGCAGCAGGCTCTGGAACATTAGGCCAAACAGCGAGCACCGTAAGGGCAGGCTGGATCACAGGCACCGGCTCAGCAAGCTGGGTAACAGGCCCTGGCCCAGTGGGCTGGGTAACGGGCCCCCGTTCAGCGAGCTGGACACCGGGCACTGGTCCGGCAAGCCGATTAACGGGTACTGGCTTAACAGGCCGAGTGACGGACTCCGGTTTAGCAGACTTGATAACGGGCACTGGTTCAGCAGACTGGGTAATGGGCACCGGTTCAGCAGACTTGATAACGGGCACCGGTTCAGCAGACTGAGATACGGGCACCGAAACTTTAGGCTGAGAAACGGGCACCGAAGGTTCAGGCTGAGATACTGGCACCGAAACTTCAGGCTGAGACACGGGCACTGAAACTTCAGGCTGAGATATTAATTTCAAGACATCAGGCTGGAAGGCAGGCAACGAGACACCAGGCTGGAAAGCAAGCACCGAGACGTCAGGCTGGAAGGTGGGCACATCAGGCTGGAAAGCAGGCACATCAGACTGGGAAGCGGGCACATCAGACTGGACAGCGGGTACCGAGACATCAGACCAGGCAGCAGGTACTGGAACTTCAGACTGGGCAGCAGACACAGGCACTGGCACATCAGGCTGGGCAGCAGACGGTGGCACATCAGGCTGGGCAGCAGACGGTGGCACATCAGGCTGGGCAGCACACGGTGGCACATCAGGCTGGGCAGCAGACAGGAACACATCAGGCTGGGCAGCAGACAGGGACACATCAGGCTGGGCAGCAGACAGGAACACATCAGGCTGGGTAGCAGACAGGAACACATCAGGCTGGGCAGCGGACAGGAACACATCAAGCTGAGACACTGGCTGGATAGCAGGCAGAGATTTGGCAGAATCAGATGGGTTATCAGGTTCAGCTGGCATGCAAGCAGACTGGAGTAGGTTGGTTGGTGTGGAGGAAGGTTGGGTTACTGGCAGGGTCATGTGGGTTGGAAAGAACTTCCATTTCTTCTTTGGCTTAACTGCTGGAGATCTGTAGGTGACTGCAGGACTGTAGGTAGGAGGTGAGGCATACTGAAGAGAAGGGCTGGGATATTGCAAGGAAGAGGGAACAGTGGCCAGAGGAAGTTCTTGTGGGGAAGTTGTAGGTAGCAGAGAAGAGGCAGGCGGGTTAAAGGCAGGATAAGTGCAGCGGGTAGAGACAGGGTATTGATATTTGGTGGGAAGCAGGGTATATTGGGCTGAAACGGAGGTTGCCATGGGTGAAGGGGAGAATGACTCCTGGGCAGGCAGGTGTCTAATAGCAGATCCGGGTTGTGAAGAGCTGACCGAGGCTGGAAATAATAAGTCTGACCATGCCTGTAGTACAGGTTAAACAAACGTGAGTTCACATACTGCCTGTCTAACCAGGGACTGAACCGAATCTATACAATCCACTAGCACTTGTTTAGGACAAGCTGAATAATGCTCCAGAAAGTATACAGCATCATCCTACAACAGCCATACCAGAGACTCCACCTGATCACTACTGAAGGGGGGAGAAAAATCGTCACTTCCTTTAGGACTGCTAGACAAGGCTAGCTCAGCACACACCTGTATCAGGGGCTGAACGTTTTTAAACAGTAATCTACCCTGATCAACCAGAGAATGGGCCAGACGGATACACTCCAGGAGCTGATCCCTGGCCCACTCTTTCAATACCAGACGACAGTAATTGTTATCCTCCAACACCAGTGAGGCAAGGAGAACAACTGTTTCTGATTGCATTTTAGTAGCAGTAACAGCACTACAATGGTTCCTCTGCACAGTCACTTCTGGTCAGAGATGGCCTTGGTTTAATGTCATGAACAGGTGTGACCAGAACCGTGTGATCTGCGACAGAGGACACCAAAACGTATATAAGTGAAAATATAATAATTTATTAAAGTAAGTGAATAATATAGTACAACCACCTCCAATATGACACAGTGCAATAACTAACCACAGACAGAGACCCACAAATAACAACAGACAGATAAGTACAATAAATGGGAAATACCAGGATCATAAACAATAGCCAGGCCAGGGTCATACACAGCAGATCAGTAGATGGACAGGGGATTATCCAGAGACATAAACGTAAGCAAGGCCAAGGTCATACATAGGGAGATCAGCAGATGGGGTAAGGAACACAGGACAGGGAGAGGATGGATGGATCAGACTGCAGGCAGGGATGCATGGTAACAGGTGGGACAGGATAGGGATCAGGACAGGGAGACAGGATCAGAAACACAGGTCAGAGGTTCAGGGCACAGGAACAGGTTCAGAATCAGGATCAGATCACAAGCTAGCAGGTCAGGGCACAAGGAAGAAACCAAGGCAAACATGTGAGTGCTTGCCGTGTATTTATAGGCCTGTGATTGGCCTCAAGTGACACCTGATTGTAGGAGGTACTGTCTGCTCCACACTGTCAGGATCCATCCGCTGGTGGACGCCAGTACTGCGGCCCAAAGATAACATAACAAAAGCTCTCCTGACAGTTCCAAACTGCCAGGAGACACCTGCTGGTGGACCTCAGTACTGCATGCCAAATGACAGATATTACCAGCGGATGGAACATTTCCTGACAGATTCCCACCCAAATGGTGAGCATTACAGAGAATGCTGCCAGCTGGTTCTGTCTTTGATTTATAGTTAACCAGTCCTATCAGGTTGTGGGGGCGGAGCCACAGCACATTGTATGCTGCCATGAAGATGCATCATTAAAGGAAAATTACGGAAAAGTGAGTATACAATTTTCAGTTTTCTGGGTGGAATGGCCCTTGAAAAATGTTGGGTGAGATTTACTAAACTTGGTGCACACAGAATCAGGTGCAAATGTGCATAGTAACCAATCAGCTTCTAACTTCAGCTTGTTCAGTTAGGGCTGGTTCACACTGGTCTGACATGTGCTCAGACTTCGAGAGCACAAGTCGAATGACATGTCGAAATCAATAGTTCCCTATGAGAGCCATCTTAACTGGTCTGAATTGTGTCGGTCCGACTTTGAAAAAGCCTCCTGCACTACTCTGGTCCGACTTCAGGCAATGGGCATGATTTCAGCCCATTGATTTGAATGGAAATCAGGATCATCATCCTAACTGATCCGACTTGTGGCATGCGACTTGTACTCTGAGTATCTTGAGGGAGAATCCCATGCCAAAATTGAAAAAAAAAATGGCATGGGAAGACAATACCAGACCCTTTGAGTCTGGTATGGCTCTTGAGGGGGAACCCCACTCCAAATTTTTTTTTAAAAATGGCGTAGGGCCCCCCCCTTAAGACCATACCAGACCCTTTGGTCCGGCATGGATTTTAAGGGGGGACCCCACGCCATTTTTTTTTAAATTTTGGAGTGGGTTTCCCCCTCAAGATCCATACCAGACTCAAAGGGTCTGGTATTGTCTTGGGAGGGGGCCCATGCCTTTTTTTTTTCAAATCAGACCCTTATCTGAGCATGCAGCCTGGCAGGCCAGGAAAGGGGGGGACAAGCAAACGCCCCCCTCCTCCTGCACCATACCAGGCCACATGCCCTCAACATTGGGGGGTGGTCCCCATGTTGATAAGGACAAGGGCCTCATCCCCACAACCCTGGCCAGTGGTTGTGGGGGTCTGTGGGCAGGGGCCCTCTCGGAATCAGGAAGCCCTGCTTTAACAAGAGGGCCCCCAAACCAGGCCACATGCCCTCAACATGGGGGTTGTTTACATGTTGATGGGGACAAGGGCCTCTTCCCCACAACCATGGGCTGTGCCTGTGGGGATCTGCGGGCAGGGGGCTTATGAGAATCTAGAAGCTGCCCTTTAAGAAGGAGGCCCCCAGATCCCGGCCCCCCCTATGTGAATGAGTATGGGGTACATTGTACCCCTACCCATTCACCCAAAAAAAAAGGTAGAGTGTTACAAAAATCAGAGATGGTTCTTGACAGTTAAAAAAAAAAGAATGTCCCCCCGTCGCAGCTCCAATGTGCCTTTTTACTCTGGTGATGTCTTCTTCTGCCAGTCTTCTCCCCCCACTGTCTTCTCCCTTCGGTGATGTCTTCTCTCTTCGCAAATGTTTTCTTATTCTTTTTCTTCTTCTTCCTCCACCGCTGCCAACCCGCTGAAGATAAAAAAAAATCTTGCTCGAGTGCTGGCGCTATGGCAGTGGTCATCTACCCTGTCCTTAGGGCCCCCCCTATGTGAATGAGTATGGGGTACATTGTACCCCTACCCATTCACCCAAAAAAAAAGGTATAGTGTTACAAAAATCAGAGATGGTTCTTGACAGTTAAAAAAAAAGAATGTCCCCCCGTCGCAGCTCCAATGTGCCTTTTTACTCTGGTGATGTCTTCTTCCGCCAGTCTTCTCCCCCCGCTGTCTTCTCCCTTCGGTGATGTCTTCTCTCTTCGCAAATGTTTTCTTATTCTTTTTCTTCTTCTTCCTCCACCGCTGCCAACCCGCTCAAAATAAAAAAAAAATCTTGCTCGAGCGCTGGCGCTATGGCAGTGGTCATCAACCCTGTCCTTGGGGCCCATTAACAGGCCAGGTAAGATGCAAGATAACTGAAATATATCACAGGTGATATAATTTGTTGGTCAGTGATTGCAGTATTCTAGTCTGCATTTTCCCCAAGGTAATACACAAAACCTGGCCTGTTAGTGGGCCCTGAGGACAGGGTTGATGACCACTGCGCTATGGTGTCTGAGTTCTTATATAGCTATGGGGCATGGCCAACCGGTGACGTCACATCATGTCCTGGGTGGTGACATCACAATGGGCAGGATCTCCGGGTGATGTCACTGGATGACCACATAGCTATTTAAGAACTGGCAGACACCATAGCCGACATAACCACAGGAGCCAGCGTCAGATCAGGATTGTTTTTTTATTTTGAGCAAGTTGGCTGAGGCAGAGGAGGATGATCTCACCTGAGGAAAAAGACACCTTGGAGCTATGCCGAGGGACATTCCTTATTTTTAATAAAAAACTTGTCAAAAACCGTCTCTTTGTTTTTTGTAGTACTACACTTCTTTTTTATGGGTGAATGGGTAGAGGTTCAATGTTCCCCATACTCACTCACATAGGAGGGGGACTGGGATCTGGAGGCCCCCTTGTTAAAGAGGGGCTTCCAGATTCTGATAAGCCCCCGCCCCCCACAGACCCCACAACTACAGCCCAGGGTTGTGGGGAAGAGGCCCCTGTGCCCATCAACATGGGGACCAGCCCCCATGTTAAGGGCATGTGGCCTAGTATGGGGGCCCTCTTGTTAAAGGGGGCTTCCAGATTCTGATGAACCCCCTGCCCACAGTCCCCCACAACCACCGGCCAGGGTTGTGGGGATGAAACCCTTGTCCCTATCAACATGTAAACAACCCCCCATATTGAGCGCATGCGGCCTGGTATGGGGGCCCTCTTGTTAAAGGAGGGCTTCCAGATTCCGATAAGCCCTGCCCACAGTCCTTATCAACATGGGGATCACCCCTCAATGTTGAGGGCATGTGACCTGGTATGGTGCAGGAGGGGGCGTTTGCTCATCCCCCCTTTCCTGGTCTGCCAGGCTGCATGCTCAGATAAGGGTTTCTTATATGAATTTTTGAGGGACCCCAAGCCAGTTTTTTATAGTGTGGGGTCCCCCCTTAAAATCCATACCAGAGTGAAGGGTCTGGTATGGTCTTGGAGGGGGGTGGGGGCCACACTGTTTTTTTTTTTGTTTTTGTTTTTTTTAGAAATTCAGCGCGAGGGGTATCCTCCATACCAGAAGCAAAGGAATTGTTTTGATTGGTCAAAGGACAAGTCGCAATAATCTCAGTCGGATCATTCATTGACGTCGTATGGAAGTCGGACATGAAGTCGCAGGGCAAAGTCAAAAGTTGTACAACTTTTGCATCGGATCAGTGTGAACATATCCTAAAGCTTTGCCAATAAAACCTAGAAGCTGATTGGTTACAATGCACAGCTGCACCAGATTCTGTGTGCACCAGTGCAACATATAACACATCTGATCTAATTTTAACATCACACAAACGCATCATCTTTACCAAACTATCTACTTATTAATTTTTATACACATTTTCTCTATTGGGGTATTTTTTTCTTGCTTTTTAACCCTCAAGCACAGTTTTACGCTTACCCCTTCCAGGGGGGTACCCATATTTAAAGTGCTGCATGCACACCTCAGCCCTTGGGTTTACAATTCTACACAATCCCTCCTCTTTTCCCTGCCCCCATTATGTTCCCTGTTTGCCAGGCTCTCTCTCCCTGCTGGCTGTCACTGAACAGAAAGCTGCAGACTTTATTGATTGTTTCCTGGGCTTTGCTGGCTGCATGAAATCAAACAGCATTACCTGCCCTCTGGAGAAACTCCTGCGAGAGAGCCCTACTACTCACACTGGCTGCCTGGAAAGAGGGGGGCGGACAAGCCTTTTCTCCTTGGGTGAGGTTGGTGCAGCTGGCAGAAGAGGAGACACCAGGCTGCTGCTGCACTAGGACATCCACAGAGGAGACAGAACTTGGGATTTGGGATTGCGCTGCACCTCTCTGATATTTGCATCTTCATGGGCAAAGTGTGGAAACAGCAGATGTACCCCCAGTACACCACCTACTACTACCCTCAGTATCTGCAGGCTAAGGTAGGCACTACGACACTGGTACATTGTTACTGGCTCCTGGAAGGAAGCTTAGCATGCATATTATTTATAAGAAGCTGTTCGGTGAATGACAGTATCACTGATCAGTGTTATACTGGCAGGAACTCGATGGAGCTCTAACAAGGGGGTGGGGAATTAAAGGCACAGTATCCAAACATAGCCTTGTTCAGATTTCAGGTCTATGGATTTGATCTCAGTTTTCCTCTTTTGAGTGCCCCTAAGTAGATCATTGCCCCAGTTGGCCATAATACAGGGGCTTTTCGAAGATGCGGATTTAAGCATCCGGTTGCAGTAGACTCCACATAGGTTGTGTACTAAGAAGATCACTGTGTATAACAATCT
The DNA here is from genome assembly GCA_037952925.1 of Lithobates clamitans. Classification (NCBI taxonomy): domain Eukaryota; kingdom Metazoa; phylum Chordata; class Amphibia; order Anura; family Ranidae; genus Lithobates; species Lithobates clamitans. Next base: position 1,056,725 of record JBBGZY010001335.1, on the reverse strand, counting down.
CAAAGATCAGGTGATCTTGGTAAAACAGCCTAGGGAGTCGAGAGGCAATGTTGATACAATATATGGCCAAACGTATGTGAACTTGTCCAATTTACTGAGTTTGGGTATTTCCAGTAAAGGGTACTGTTAATGCTATAGCATATGGTACAAAGATATTTTTAGGCAATTGTGTGTTTCCAATCATGCGTCAACTGTTTGGGGAAGGCCCTTTTCTGTTGCAGCATGACTATGGTCCTTTGCAAAGGTCTGTAAAGACAAGTTTCGAGTGGAGGAACTTGAGCAGCCTGCACAGAGCCCTGACCTCAACAATACTGAACACCTTTGGGTTTAATTGGAACAACAATTGTAAACCAGGTATTTTCATCCAACATCCTTGTACCTAATCTCACAAAAGCTCTCAAGCTGCAAAGGGGTGAAGGCCCAACTCCATTAAATACTGTGGTTTTGGTTTAAGATGTTTAACAAACTCGTATAGGTTTGATGGCAATGTGTCAATAAACAGTTGGTCATGTATTTCCTTGATTCTTTAATTTTCTAACATCGTCTTACCAGAACCCACAAAAGATCTTAAGTTGCAAAGGGTGGTTTTGGTATGAAATGTCCAAAAAGGTAATATACTGTAGGTGTGATGGTCGCTGTCCCCAACTATTTGGTCATGTATTGTATTTTTGAATTGATCTTTAATGCTTGATTCTTCGATTTTAAAATTTGTGTCTGATGCAGAGTTGTATTAAGTTTTATATTACCTCTCAGTTTCATGCAAATTCAGGCCTCAAGACCGTTAGTTGCCTTCTTATATTTACATCCTAACAGATTACGTCATGCCCAAGAACATGCTCCAGCCATGTGAGGTTTCAAATTAACTGTACAAATAGGCCCTGCCCCCAAGGTACTGTATTGTAAAGGTTTAAACACCTCAGGAAGACAGATAGGAAGTTTCTTGGAAGAAATAAAAGGTTTAACGGAAGAAGAAGTGCTGAGCACCAAAAGCAGCCGGACATGATGATTGTTGTAATGAGACAATAGTTATGTAGCAGGTGCCGCTCAGCCCGCCTGTGCCCCACACCTTCCACCGGCAGTGCCGATACATAGGCAGGCTGGCAGGGGCAAACACATTCAGCCTGTCAACAGCTACAGGGGATTTTTCTCTCTCTCTCTCCTCCTCTCACTGTGCAGTGAGCGAGAGACACACACACAGACACAGCAGCTTATTCTGCTCCCTCCCCTACTTCCTCATTGGCAGGGGACAGAACCAATGGGACTCCAGCACAGGAGGAACAAAGCATCATGGGACATGTAGTCCCCAACACAAACGGCCCCATAGCAGTTCCTGGGGACAAAAACTACACAGGCCAGGTGCCCTCAGGAGAAAAGAAGGAAGGGACACCAGGGGCGGACTGGGAGGCAAGGGAGAGACAACAAGGTGAGAAGACTGGACGCTGGAGAGGGATGCTGCCATCCAGAGTTGGTGTGCCTGTTACTGCCACAGTTCCACGGTCGTTTATGGACATCCCACCAGAGAGGGACCCTGGGTGCATCTCCAGAAGCATTCCTGAGGCGTGAAACGTTCCAGTTGTGGGGTAGCCAATCGGGCTATCTGAAGAGTTTGCTTGCCAGGACATCTCCTTTTTGGACCCTGGGTCACGGATTGGTGAGCGGGCACTTGCCCACCTTACAGACACTGCATGCAGCCTTAACTGTGCCCACACTTGTAGTAACAATTACACCCTGCTGAGCAGTCACAGTATCTTGCTTAGCGGGATACTACCAGCACACTGTACATCATTTTGTCTGCCAGAATACCTTTAAATACACATTACTCATGATGTCAAACAGGACACCAAGTGCACCAACGCAAGGCTAGCAGAAGACACCGGACATTTCCAGTGGGAGGACCTTGTTCTGTTTTTATTCTGCACACCACTGGATCGTTACAGCAGGATCCATCTTGATGTTAGCAGGGGCACTGCCTTGGTGACTTGATAGCAGTAAAAGGATATCTCGGATGAGTCCCCCTTTGTAGCGCTACCCCTGGAGGAGCAGTATGTTTGGTTCTGTACTCTGCCTCTCAACCCCAAGAACAGTCTCAGCCCCTCTGGCACACCTGGCAATAATTTTAGTGCAAACACCACCAATGAAAGACGCAAACTATGGTGAACCAGGAAATTTGTTTACTGGAAGACTTTCCACAATCAAGCAAACAATGAGATGGTAACCCAGTAGCTAGAGATAGCAACGCTCAGTTCTATAACAGTGTAAATCAAGACCATATGCAGATTTCAAATAGCACAGTTAAATGGCTTAAATAGCTGACTTGATGACAGCCAATTTGTTTCCCTAAAATCCTGAGACCACAGATCCAGGCAGTAAACACGTGATACAACCAGCAATAATGTGAATTATCAATGTTAAACTTAAAGTTAGAGTTCCTCCTTAGTGAGTATAACTATTTCCACTCAGTTACTGCTAAATGAAGAAAAACAGAACAAGGTCCTCACACTGGAAATGTCCGGTATCTTCTGCTAGCCTTGCATTGGTGCACTTGGTAGGACTTGATGGACTTGTGTCTTTTTTCAACCTCACCTACTATGTAACTATGTAACTATGGTGTCCTGTTTGGCATCATGAGCAAATGTATTTAAAGGTATTCTGGCAGACAAAGTGATGTACAGTGTGCTGGTAGTATCCTGGTAAGCAAGATGGATACTGTGACTGCTCAGCAGGGTGTAAGTGTTCCTAGAAGTGTGGGCACAGTTAAGGCAACATTGTCTGTATGCAGTGTCTGTAAGGTGGGGAAGTGCCCGCTCACCAATCCCCGACCCAGCTCCCAAAAAGGAGATGTCCTGACAAGCAGACTTTTCAGATAGCCGGATTGGCTACCCCACACCTGGAACGTTTCACGCCTCAGGAATGCACCTGGAGATTCACCCTGGGTCCTTCTCTAGTGGGATTTCTGTACACAGTTGTGGAACTGTGGCAGGAACACCTACTCTGGATGGCAGCACCCTTCTCCAGTCCAGTCTTCTCCTCACCTCATGGTCTCTCCCTAGCACCCAGTCAGCCCCTGGAGTCCCTTCCTTCTTTTCTCCTGAGGGCAGCTGGTTTGTGCAGTTTTTGTCCTCAGGAACTTCTATGGGGCCATTTGTGTTATGGACTACATGTCCCATGATGCTTTGTTCCTCCAGTGCTGGAGTTTCATTGGTTCCCTCCCCCTGCCAATGAGGAAGCAGGGGAGGGAGCAGAATGAGCTGCTGTGTCTGTGTGTGTCTCTCACTCACTGCACAGTGAGAGGAGGAGAGGGAGGGGGGAAAATCTCCTGCAGCTGCTGACAGGCTGAAAAGATATACAAGAAATGGTGGCGCATACCGTAGTATATACAATGTAATTTAAGTCCATACAGGAGTCCTGTGAGCTATATAGCTCTGTGTAAGATGACAGTCTGTAAAACCAGGGCAGCCATGCAGGGGAGTTGAAGCACATTCCAAACATGTATAAAGAAAAGAGAAGATAGGCGCTGCTTAAGTAAGACTGTATTTGTTTAATAAGACAAAGCGTGTTAAAAACTCACATTGAAGTATCTTTACAAAGGCTTGAGCTTGAGAAAGGAGCACGCATTGTAATCATCTGCCCATTGCGCACGCTCTGAAATGCGTTGCATCATGTCTGTGACGTCAACCCAGCATACTCTGCATTCCTGCCCTCTCCTGTAACCTGTCAGCTGTGTTCCATATCTCGTTCTGGTTCCCGCCTGAGAGCCGAGAAATCGCTGTTGGACAGGACACCGGCCTCCTACAGCGCAACAGGATGAGACCATCGCTGATAGCAGAGACGAAGATTGAACGATTACATTGGACTCCACTGTGCCTTTGTAAAGATACTTCAATGTGAGTTTTTAATACGCTTTGTCTTATTAAACAAATACAGTCTTACTTAAGTGGTGCCTATCTTCTGTTTTCTTTCTGCTGACAGGCTGAGTGTGTGCCCCTGCCAGCCTGCCTGTGTATGTATCGGCACAGCCGACGGGAGGTGTGGGACACGGGCGGGCTGAGCGGCACACGATACAGTTATACTATGAGAAGTGACACCACCAAAGTACAGGTTGATCTTTCAACAAGCTATAAATTCTCTTGTGACTGATCTCTGTAAAGTCCAAGTACACACTTTCCAAATCTCCTTTCTGCAGGGCCGACTCAGATTTTGCTTACTATCCCGCCAATTGTCCATGTAGTACCACGGAGTGTCCTTTTAGCAGTTTTTGCAAATATTGCAAAAATATTTTTAACTGACTACAGAAAAATTAAACCCGATTGTATGTTCTGGGTTAATGTACCATGCATATTATCATTGCTCATTGCATGAACTTACTGTACTCAGCAACTGTTTTAAGAACAGGTGGGACCCAGCCATACAGTTATATCATTCCGGGCCCTGGTAGTATGATGCAGTGGTATATTTGGCGGTACCCACACACATGGTGTTAATGGTAACGTGGAAACAAAATACCCTCACACTGTTCTCTAAAACCAGTTCCCAAGGCACCAGGATAATGCTACTAGCTTTTGACAGTGGAGACCCAGTTTGGGCCCAAAAGTTTTCATAATTAGGCACTTTGGGTCCAATATTCTCCCTGTCTTTGTCCTGGTGAGAGGCAGAATTGTTGCCAAGAAGGGGCCTTGTCCCAGTGAGGGGCAGAGGAGTTGCCTAGAATGGGGCCATCATATTTTACTTGCTCTTCTCCCTCTTCTCTGTGCAGCACTTCCGAGACAGATCAGAGTGATGCGCTATGCCGCCACTGACCAATCACAATCACTCTGATCCATCCCTGAAGCACTGCAACTAGAACAAGGAGAAGAGTGGGGATTTGAAATCTCCAGACTACTGCACTGGCTGGGTGGACACTGAGCTCAGCATCCCAAGAGGTAAGTACAGTGGGGATGGGGGTGGGGAAGGAGGGTGTACGGTATTAGTTAACCTTTTCATTTATTCTGAACAGGTGAACCAACCCTTTAAAGTGGAATTGAACTAAAAAAGTGAACATTTGCTATGATATAGGGAAATGTACAAATGTCCCTAAGGCCTCTTGCACACTGGGCAAAAAAAAATGCATATACAGGCGACTGGCATTCTTTTAGCCAGTAGAAGAAACTCTAGGTAAGAATAAGAGGTTTATTTACTGAAGCTGGAGAGTTCAACATCTGGTGCAGCTGTGCATGGTAGCAAATCAGCCTCTAACTTAAGCTTGTTCAGATAAAGTAGAACTATAGGCAAAACTTTTTTTTTTCCACTTTGGATAGAGCAAGGAAGGGTTGTAACCTCTGTCAGATTTTACTTTGCCATTTTTTACAGTTATATTATGGGAAGTGGCACCACCAATGTTGAGTGCAGGTTGATCTTTCAACAAGCTATAAGTTCTCTTGTGACTGATCTTTGTAAAGTCCAAGTACACAATTGCTAAATGTCCTTTCTGCAGGGCAGATTCTGATTTTGAATGCTGTTCCGCCAATTGTCCATGATGTCCCACAGAGTGTCCTTTTAGCAGTTTTTGCAAATATTGCAAAATTATTTTTAACAAGTCTAATTGTCGAAATTCCTCTTCACTTCCTGTCCCATAGCCAAACAGGAAGTGAGAGGAAATCCTTGCAACTTACGGGAATACCTTGGGGACCCCGAGCTCAACAGAACTAGTGTCTCCATTGGAAGATTTCCACTTTATTAATTTAGTTTTTTCAATTACTTTCACTTTCAATTATAATGGTAAACAGGACAAATAGAGAGGATGCCTCTCCCTAATGGTGGCACAGGCAGCAATACAAACTGACAGGTGTTCTAATCCCTCTTCACTCTATCCAACATTAAAAAAAGTTTTGCCTTTATTTATACTTTAAGCTTTGACAAAAAAAAAAATTGAAACTAATTGGTTTCTATGTTTTGTCCATCAACCAGTTTTGTTAATCAACCCCTATGTGTCCATGCACATTTGAGCATTTACAGGAATATTTGTAGAGGAACGTTTACAGGTTAGAAAAAAAAACATTACAAGAATTCTTCCTGAAAAATAACACAGCATGTCCTGGTATGTTAAGAGTTCCTAGGCAGTCCAATGCCTACATCCTCAAAGCTGTATATCTGCAGTGTGAGATCTCAGGCCGCCTCTGACTGCCAGTCTCAGAAGGTTTGGAGTGAGATTTGGTGATGTTACTACTGTGCTGCTCAATGTTTTCCATGCTGGTGGCTTTGATATGAGAAAGCAAAACCTTGCCTTTACAAAGATGGCTACCTCTACACAGACACAGTGCAGAACAAAGGATAATAAGTCAGTAACTACTGGTGAATTACTACTCCTTTGCCTGCTCCTTGTCCTTTGTTGGAACAGTTTCCAAAGTTCAGTTCCTCTTTGATTTTAATTAATAAAATAGTGGAGCCGCTTCCACACTGCATGGGTTAAATGCTCGCTTAAAGTGAAGTTCCACCCAAAAGTGAAACTTCTGCTCATTGTACTCCTTACCCCCTCCGGTGCCACATTTGGCACTTTTCGGGGGGAGTAAGCTGTCCCCACTTCCAGGAGCCTCAGCCGCAGGTATTGACCTCACCACGGGGCTCCCTCCTCCTCCTTCCTCCTACTGGCCGCCGGGCCAGTAGGAGGGAGGAGTGGCGCCTCGCACATGCGCAGTAGGGTTCCCGGCGTGAAGCCATAAGACTACACTGCCAGATTCCCTTACTCGCAATGGAGGCTGCGGTGCCGACATCGTATGTGCAGTTGCTGGCTTTTAATATTTGTAGCGGTGGGCGGACCTCCTCATTAAGTCTAAGGGGCTGCAAAAAGCAGTTTTACGTATCTGATCCTCCTAGTCTGCGGACTCTTTTCAGTCCCTGCAGCCTCTTCTCCCCTATGTCCTTGCAAACACAAGTCCTCTGGTATCATCAAGTCTAATGCAGAGTCGATAACCCTGCACTGGATGTAAGGACGTTGAGGGACAGGGCTTCTGGGAGAATGGAGAATCAGGGAAGTAAAACTGCTTTCTGTGGCGCCATCAACCCAAACGACAATATAACCCAGACAGTGCAGGAAGCAGGAACAGCCTCACTGCAAGGGAGACGTTTTTCCTTTCCTGGAGATGGGCTTTCAGGCTGCCCTAATGGGTTCACAAAAAAATAGGAAGAAACATAATGATACAGCTATTACATTTATTCTAGCATTTTAAAGTAAGTAAGTGCAGTGGAAAATGAAAACATATGAGATTAAAGTTCCTTTAAGGGAAAATCACGTTACTGAGATAAAAATGCCTTGGCTTCTTGCAGCATAACAAACATGAGATTTGTTTCATCCCTGTAACTGTGTGTGTCATCGAGCTATTGTCTGCGGGTTTGTGAGAAAGAAGCACCGTTGGCAGTTTTTTTTAGCTGTAGAGAAATAACTGACACAAGGATGTTGCCGACACAGATGGTTTACAGGACCACAGTCAGCTTCTTCCTGCAAGTCCTTGGAAACTAGAGCTGTCAGTAACAGATTCAAGGAGGTGACAGCTTTGTGTCATTTGTATTAATTACGTCACCATTAATTGTCCTGCTTGGACACCTAGAACTTTCTGAAGGCGCCTTGCACATGGGCATCATAATTTACTGATGTTTATTCAGGAACTTGTGACACCCATTTGCAAGGGTGCCAAAAACTGTGTGTAAATACTTGAGTAATGTTGAGTATAGACGAGTAAAATTCTTCTTCTTTGCCAGTTCAGTATTGTAATATACTCACTTATACTCGCGTAAACATAAAAAATGTTTTATTTTTGTTTTACTGCTCAGTACTCAATGCTGTATTACTGATCTTTACTCATTTGTGTCCAATGTCCCAGAGGCGGCCATTCTGAGTTTATTAATGGAACTTAGTAATCTAGTGTATAGTGTCCTAGTGGGATCTAGGACCTATGGCAACTTCCCAAGTCCCACTAGAACAACTCTCCAAGTATGGGGATCTGTAGGAAGAGATTTATTAAACCTAATCATTGGTCACCCCATCACTCTTCATGAGGTAACCCTTCCCTACCTTACTTTAGATCTTTACCCATTTCTCAAGTGTGGGTAAGTATCGGAAATAAAATGTTGCAAGATATTATGCCTGCTTGTTTGCTACTGCCATTTCAGGACCTATCCTCTATGTATAGATTACCCAGGTGGATGCACTTTCACTACCTGCAATTAACAGGTGCTGCTGAATTTCAGTTCCCACACCCTCCTGTGCTTGAAACAGACCCGAGTGGGAGTCTAGCTCTTCTCTGTGTAGATTCTTCCAAGATTGATAAACTGTGGGGACAGTGGAGAGCTGATATTCTGACATTGGACTTGGAGGACTGTCTTGAGGGCTACTCTAAACTTGTTATTTCATCTAGAGATAAATTGATACACACTAAGTTTTTGCATAGGGTATACTTCACCCTACAACGATTGCATAGATTACAATTACTGTCTGAGGGAAGCTGGTACATATTTTCACGTGATTTGGGACTGCCCCAGGTTGATGCAATTTTGGACAGGGATCTTTGACCTCATTAATATCCATCTTCAATAGTCCTTTCCTATGTCCTTTGAGTTGGCTTTGTTGGGCATTCACAGTGATACACCGAGGTCTCAGCATACTAAGCTTCTGATCTTGTATCTGTTATATTATGCGAAAAAGGAAATTCTATATAGGTGGAATGTACCCTCCCCACGCTCTCTCTCCTCATGGGAATCCTTGAAAAATCAGTGCTGCCTATGTACAAGTTGACGTATAAGGACGATAAGGTAAGGCAGCCTTGGATGGCCCAGTGAGTGTTGCTCCTATTCCTACATGAGGAAAATGAGAGGACAAGGAATTTGCCCCATGTGAAAGGGGCCTTACTTGTTTGACTTTGTATAGTTTTGTCTGGACTGGCTTATACCTTATTCATTGTACCAATTTTATATTTGACCATACCACTTTTACTCCTAACTGTTATTGTAACATGTTGATCTATTGCAATAAAATATTTTTTTGTACAAAAAAAAGTTATGTGACCTTTGATACAATGGACCTAAGCCCTCCACCCCCACGCATATCCAAAGAGAAAGCTAGCTCATGTCTGTGTTGCCTGGGATGGATATTCAGCAAAATGTGAAGGTGGACTTATGGTCTGCTGGCCTAGGTAATACAAATGGACACCCCCTCCTTTAACACAAGACCGCAATCCATTGTTATGTGTTGAGCAAACAAAAAATCAGTGTGTCAGTGCTTTGAGGTCACAGGCCAATGTGTCACAGGGGTACATGAATTATTGTATTTACTAACCCTTTCCCTACTGGAAAGTGCTTGTTCTTTTCTGAAAGATAAATATTTCAGAATTATATATATATATATAATATATTATATATATATTTTTTTTTATGTAAATTTGTGTTTTGCTCTCCTTGATGTGTATAAGTTAAAGTCTAAAGCCAAAGTTTTTCTATTTTTTTAAGTTTTAAAGAAGAATTCCAGGTATATTTTATACATAGTTTCATTGGTTCAGCTTGGACCAATATAACTATTGTATATACCACATCTGTGGGATCCTCCTGGAAAATGGAAAAAAACTGTACTAGATGTCAATACTACAGTGATCTCCACTTCCACGTCATTTACCTTTCTGAATTGTGAACACTGGAGGTCCCCCGGCTGGCATGGGCATCATTCAGAGACACTGCTCTGCCTTTTGTCAATGAATGCAAATCATTCTCTGATTGGACAAGGTGGAGGGGCAGGTCAGCGATGTCACACACTGTGCCCAGTGTGTTCACAATGCAGCAGGGAAGCCGCTTGGCCCAGGCCTGAGCAGCTAGTGGAGACCACACCTCCGACATACATTCGTTGCAGCACACCACAATGTACAGCACTGCACATGTGCATAGGTGGTATGTTGGGTTAATGTAATGGAGTGCCACTGAAAGTGATTGGCAGTGCAAATTTCCAATGCATGTAATATGTGTCAATGCATGTTGCAGTACCGCATGCATTCCAGCACTGGAGATGGCTGAATTGGCTTAGACATTTGCCAAAAAAAATCTGTTCTGACATTATTATTATTATTATTATTAATAATGGAACACATCTCCGGTGTCTTACAGCACACACTCAAAAACATTTGTTGCTATTTAAAACAATAGAAGCCAGTTTCCATTTGGGGCATAGCAAGCGCCTGATCGAAGAGAAACAGACAGTTGTAAAACAGAAGTAGGAAAGTAAAAAAAAAATTTACTAGAATCTCTCCTCTTAGGAATCCTAGATTAATGCACTGCTGCCTATGTACAAGTTGACGTATTTGACTAAGAATTGTCCTAAGAAGTACAAGAAGGTCTGGCAGCCTTGGATGGCCCAGTGAGTGTCCCTCCCTTTCCTACCTTCTCTGTTCCTCCTCTGGTTACCATAAGTACTTCTTCATTATGTCTTCTTTTTGATACTATTCTGTGCCTTAGGTCCCTTTCACATGGGCATCCCAAACAGGTCCACCTGTCAGTTTTTCAAGCAAACCAGAACGTCCATGTATTCCTATAGATAGGTGGGTATAAATAGACTTGTATCCGTTTACACCCACCTACCTCGGGGTCTGATCAGGTCTGCTAAGAAAAACAGAAGAGGACTCTGGCCTCTTTTGTTTAGGTGGAGGACTATTAAAATAATTTACTAGAATGTAACAAAATATACATTGTGCAATACAAGCATTAAATAAATAATACAGATTGTCAGTACTGATGCATGAAAATAATAATACAAAAGTGCTGAAATAAACCATAACCAAATATAAATAAATGATCTGGGTATGGGAAATACCATTTCCAAGCAAATCCTGATGTGATATAAAGTATCATCAAGCCAGTAAAAGAAAGTACAACATGAACAAGTTTAGATGAATCAAATGTCACCTAAATACAAAAATACAGAGTTTTGCCCCTGGGACTTTAGATGAAGCGCGACACAGCTGGTAAAAAAAAAAGCATAGTTGAGATTTATTACATGTAGTACCAGTAAGGTCATCTGAAAGAAGGTTCCATGTTGCCAAACAAATTGGCCCAACTATACATGTACAATCTATAGAATTATACATTTCACAGTAAGTCCATAGTAAATGTAACATAACATCTTGAATGACTTGTTTCGTGAGTATGTTCTCACTTGTTTAGAGGTTGAGCCATATACAAATATCTAAAGGGTAAAATAATTGTAAAATGTATAACATGGATAGTAGGAAGTATGTTGCATGTATACACATGTGGGGATCAAGTTGGGGGATCCATACTTACGAAATAGCAGGATATCGCATGCTTAACCCAACGGAAGCCACCAGACGTCTCACATGGGAGCTGTGGGCAAAGATCCAAAGGGGACCAGTGGCACAAGCAGGACCGAGTGGAATGTAGGATCGTCAGAACAATCCAACATAGCCTCCATGGTGGTGACTAAAGAGAAAGGTGTATGTGTGTATTAATGTGTACAACATAAAAAGTAGCAAGCATAACCCTATGCACGCAAAAGTTGGCACAATTGTGAGTGAAGAACATGACCAACATGACTATGACACAAAAATAATAATAAAAATAAAATTGAAATAAAAAGTCCATGTGGAGACTTGTGTAATAAAGTTAAAGTGAAACTTACCAAGTTGGGCCAGTGTGTTTCAGACAACTTTATTGGTACTACATGTAATAAATCTCTACTATGTTTTTTTTTTATCTGACTTTGTCGCACCTCATCTAAATTCCCACGGGCAAAACTCTGTATTTTTGTATGCATAACAGGGATAGAGGAGCCTCACAGGGTACATTAAGCCTTATTTTGTTCTTAAGTGTCACCTAAAGTTCATAATTCCCACATATGAATATACATCCTATAAGAAGGACAACTGTAACATTCAAGGTTTTGGACTAGACAATCCAAGCAGAAACATTGAGTAAAAGAAGTGGCTAATATCATTGTGAGCCAGAAGTCAAGAAGCAGGCTTCAATGTGAATTTAGAAATTGAATTCTGCATGTTTGGAGGCAACCCATAACGGATGGGTCAAAGTTGATGAACAGCTATGTGTGTGTGAAGTAGGTATATTCAAATATAGACAGTAGAACTTTCTGGACCATATAGAAAAATAAGCATAAATAAAAAGCATGATGTATTTGATTCCAAGATGTGTTTGATTCAGTGGACAATTGATTTGCTGGAACTGACAATGCTCAATGCATCTAAACCTTTAAATAAAGGATGCATTTAAACCTGTTATAAAGCAAGAAAAATTATATTGTGTCATGGCAACTCTCAGACTCTAAGTTATTGTGCTGCAGTGCTAAAGCCACAGTTCCTTTCCATAGTGTTGGGTAGTGAAAGCTGTCCCCACGAAAAATGGTTTCAGTGGTTTATAAACTGTAACCAATTTATCGCCATTTAGGCAGCGAACTGCAAAAAATGTATCCCAAGCAGATGTTATGTTAATTAGGAGTCAGAAATGGATGTTGTCAACAATATTGTGTTTGGAGAATACACTGACAAAGCCCAGCACCGCCTGTTCACTTTCTAACCACCCATGTCTTACTGAAAATCCATATAGCTTTATATCAGCTACAGTAGCAGAAGGATTGCATATTCCTTTTTTTGACTTATTTATGGGTGTTATGAATATAGCTGACTGACACCAGCTTTTGAAAGCATAGCAGTAAATCCTTCCAGAATAAAACCTAAATGCACCACCTGCTGGCTACAAGTGGTAAATATGTAACATTCATTTGCAATGCTCCACATTTACCCTGCCATAATTAAAGAAAATAAAAGGTTCCTGAAAATATGTATATACTGTATTTTTCGCTCCATAAGACGTACCTGACTATAAGAGGCACCTAGGTTTTAGAGGAGGAAAACAAGAAAAAAAAATATTCTGAGCCAAATGGTGTACTAAAATATTTACTAGTGCCCATGAAATGCAGCCTGACCTGTGCTATAAAATGCAGCCTGTCTGTCCCATACATTGCAGCCTGCCTGTGTCATACAATGCAGCCTGCCTGTGCCATACAATGCAGTCTGCCTGTGCCATACAATGCAGCCTGCCTGTGCCATACAATGCAGTCTGCCTGTGCCATACAATGCAGCCTTACCTTTGCCTGGCAAGGACATCATCACATCCGACAGAGCAGCCCGAGCTGGTGCCCATTTGGCCTGCTCTGTCTTCTGTCTGTGACAGGCAAAGCCGAGTACAAGGTGACAGGCTCAGGATGACAGGATCGCCCCGCGCTCGCGGGAGATGGGCGCCCGGTATTCTAACATGGTGACGGCGGCGGGGGGCCGTCCTGGTCAGTATTCACTCGATAAGACACACAGGCATTTCCCCCCATTTTTTGGGGGGAAAAAAGTGCATCTTATGGAAAGATAAATACAGTGTGCTGGGCTACAGCAATATAGAAAAGGAGACATTGCCTTTTATTCTTCTCTCCCTCTACTGAGATACTGATGTTATGTTGCACCATCTGCCTCCAGCCAGCAGGGGGAGAGCTAAAGCCAAGCAAGCCCAAACACTTTTATGGAGTGTGCAGAGAATCCTGGAAAATGTAGTTTGAGGCAGCAGCCATATAATAGATACTATAGATAATGCAGTATAATGGTTACAGTACAGATCCCAAAATTCACTGTGCAATAGGAGGAGTGGAGAGATGATTTTTATTAAACTGCCCAGAAAAGTTCTTCCTCTTGGCGGGTGGGAGAGAGACACCTCTGTCTGGATCTTCACCGGCCAGTGGGAAACCATACCAACAGACCTGAGACTAAAAGTGAGGACACCCTGGGGCAGTGCAGAACCACCCACATCACAGCACCTGCACCACTGGCACAGGAAGTGAGTGTTCACTCACCCTTTACTTCTCACTGCTGATCACAATAGGCTTTTGGAGAGAGACAGAGAGGGCCCCCTTTCTACTGCAAGAAGTCACCGCAGCATCCTGGGGACTGGTGAGAGGGCTATTTGCCCATTGCTAATACTGCTAGCAGGGGCTGAGAACCTGAAAGTAGGACACCAAGTGTACCCAATCCATACCGCACCCATGCTGCACTCTATACCACACTTATTCCAAACCTATTCTGCACCTATGCCAACCCTGTACCGCATTAAACTGAACCTTTACCGCCTCTGAAACACATCTACCTTGCACCTGTGCTGAGATTATACCATACCTATACTACACCTATACTGCATGCAGGTTAACTGGGACTGTTGCTAAGTGCAACAATGTTCTTAAAAGGCCCCAGTGATAGCTGGCAGAAGAACATCTCAAATGACTACCCTCCTGTAATAATTATTCTGCAAGCCCCCTTTGTTTCCTTACTGCCTCCACTAGCATTCTCCTTTTCATTTGAACAGTGCATACCCAGTTGGTCTGAAAGTAGCATTGCCATCCTAAATGCACTCTGGCAGTATATTTCCAGAACCCAGTTGATTAAACGTAAACTACTATTCACTGCTGCACTTGAGATGACCTTGCTACTGTTTATGCTGATCTGGACGCCAAATGTCATCTTATGCCTAGTACTTACTGTTAATCACATTGTATGATAAATTGTGTTATTACCATTGGTATTCTTTGTTCTGCTTGCTTAGTTTTGAACCATATTGGGTGCCAATATATTAAATTTGCCTTTACCTACCTACCTGGTTTAGTGCCCATTTTCTTTGATATAACACTCCTACTGGCTACTAAGTATTACTTTCAGGGATTTCATGTGGTATCGTATGTTTGTACACTCAACCTGGTAAGTCAGAGGGGCTGAGATTCTTAAGAAGGTCGAGAACAGAGGAACCATCCTATCCAGCTACTCCTATGGGGGTAGCGCTACATAAAACACTATGGGACACATTTATATAGTAATAAATCTAACATCTGAAGGCAATTATTCTTTGCAGAAGAATCTTCCAGACTCCTGTTCGGCATTGATTGATCTCCACCAGAAAAAGTTTGGTAAAAGCCACAATCACAACTTTATAAATAGATCTGAAGGGGCGTGGCCTGAGGAGCTATGGAGTAGGACGTTTGGAAAGAGAGCTCCCTTTGCCCAAAATCCTGCAACCGACATCCTGCTCCAATCTTAGCAATCCTGACAGAATAAGACACCTTGATAGGCTTGTCCCATCATCTGTGTGGCCCTGGGTGCTGCCTGGCCGTCTGGAGCGCTGCTCGAGGCCGCGGAGACCGGATCGTCCCGCCCCGGACCCGGCCTGTAGGAAAGTCCCCGGCTTCGGCCTAGTGCTTGGAGCGGCGGCCATATTGCTCCACCCGGCGGCGGCTCCTAATCATCCCCTGGCTATACAAGGCTCCCCAGAGACGGCTCTTAACCTGCATCGGCCCCCGGACTGCCTGTGGCCCCCAGCGCTGAACCTCTACACCCTGAAACAGCTCCTGGGACGGCCCGAGGATCCGGCCTGGTCCTCGGATCGGCGGCCATCTTGCTACACCCGGCGGCGGCTCCTGCTTATCCCCCGGACATACAAGGCCCCCCAGAGACAGATCTTTGCCTGCCTCAGCCCCCGAACTGCCTGTGGCCCCCAGCGCTGAACCTCTGCACCCTGAGGTGGCTCCTGGGACGGCCCAGGGCTCCGGCCTGGTCCTCGGAACAGCGGCCATCTTGCTGCACCCAGCAACAGCCCTGCAGATTCTCCTGACTTGCCGAGCCCCCCAAAGGACTATTTTCTGCGTGCATGGGCCCCCAAATCTCCTCTGGAGACACAGTACCTGAGGAGAGGCCTGAAAGGTGAGGAAGTGAGATACAGACAGAGCAAACTTCCAGCACACAAACTCCTGATAGGGGTCCTGAGGAACGATACACCAAAGTAATCCATCACAAGGGTTCCCCCTCTGTCCTGGGACCGCTGAGGACTATGTCACCAACAAAGCGGAACACTGGGACGTCAGACAAGCTCGCGCAATTTCGCCGCCTGGAGAAAGACATGCAGCAGGAGGGCAGCGCAGATACGTGTACGGACCCCCCTCCTCAGACGTCAGACACCGACAAAGTGCTGGACGCTATAGCCGCCTTGCAGGGCACGCTGACTGCGAAGATAGACGAAGTAAAAATCGATATATCCCTGATCAGACAGGACTTCTCAAAACTGAAGGACAGGGTTACGGAGGCAGAAACCAGAATCAGCAACGCGGAAGATGCCCTGCACCCCATGAGACATACTACAGAAGAGATGCAGAGACAAATACAGCAACTTAATGCCCATCAAGATGACATGGAGAACCGCCTTAGACGCTGTAACCTCCGCTTCATAGGACTGCCGGAGAAAGAGGAAGGCGCAGACCCGGCAACCTATCTAGAAACGCTCCTGCTCAAAACGTATGGCCGGGAAGCCTTTTCAGTAATGTTTGCGGTGGAGAGGGCGCACCGCATACCTGCGCGGCCACCACCACCTGGAGCGCCTCCCCGCACATTCATCGCCAAATTTCTAAATTTCCGGGACCGAGACAAAATCCTTAAACTCACACGGGAGAGAGGAAACATACAGATCGGGAACAGCCAGATAGCAGTATTTCCGGATTTTTCCAGCGAGGTGCAAAGGAAGAGAGCACAATATCAAGAGGTAAAGCGCCGATTGAGGACCCTCCATCTCAAATATGCGATGTTATTCCCTGCCCGCCTCCGGGTGGAGGAGGACGGAAAAGTACAGTTCTTTGACGACCCGGCGGCAGCAACAGCATGGCTGGATCGTAGAGACAGGCCGGCCTAATCTGTCTAAGTTCATACAACCACAGTGAGTACTTTCTGACCTCGCACAAAATCCTACAATACAAATGTCATAGAGACTTTTTAGAAGGGAACCAGAATCCAGTTTAGGGATATAAAGACCGGGGACACACACAGCTTGTACACAAGAGCAGTGGATGAGGATAAGAGAGCTAACTCCTGTATAATTCTGACATGGAACAAGCGGGATCATACCATAAAGTTGCGCGGGTTACCGGTTGCGCCCTTACATTTTGAGAAGAGTGGGGACAGTCTACAGTGATATGCTCTGCAAGACTCCTAAATGACTGGGATGAACTGTACTACAACATTCTGGAATATGAGTTATAATTTGACCAGCTGCAAGGAAGAAAAATGCAAGGGGAGTTCACTGACTGAAATGTGTGGTAGTCCTGATTATAACTACTCCACGAGCGACAGGAAAACAGTCGCCCCCTTAACAAAGTTGTTTCAGCATAAAAGGACAACACATCTATTGCTATTAAGAAATGTGCCTCCAGCGGAGTATATCCGCTGGATGATATGTTATATGCTGACAGTTTGGGTAAATATGCTCACATCAGGTTGGGGAGATGTGCAGCTGGGAGGGATGGGAACAGTTAAAAGGATAAGTTTTGTGTTTTACTTTGGGAATATAAGTATTGATATGACCTTGATACAGATAGACAGAAAATATGTATTCAACGTTAAGATAGGTATTTGCAGACTGGCACAGCGGAAAGGGCAGACTAAGAAGGCACCACTGTCTTGGAATCTCACTAGATGGCAGCCACACTATTATAATCAGAAACCATTATGGCCGATGTAAAGTTTTTGACGTGGAACATACGCGGTTTGCGGAATAAGGTAAAACGAACCGCAGCCTTAACATTTCTAAAATCACAGAAAGCAGATATAATAGCTTTAATAGAAACACACATCACAGGCCAGATGCAGGTAGCCTTAAAAAAACCGTGGATAGGATGGTTATACCACAGCACACACACCAATCAATCAAGAGGGGTATCGATACTGGTCACCAAAAGAATGCCCTTTGAACTAATTACTCTAGAATCAGATAGATTAGGAAGATATATCTTCCTACACGCCATCATAGGAGGCAACTCTTTATTGATTCTGGCGTGTTATATCCCCCCCCCTTTTTCGATCGAGGTAGTACTCAAGGGACTGGCATTCATGGCACAACACCCATCAGTTCCTGCTATATGGATGGGCGACTTTAACCAAACCATGAATCCAAACTTGGACAGACCAGGCCTGGGAGATACATCCAGGACTGTGCCTCACCAAACCAGACTATGCAGACTATTCACAGAATTTGCGCTAACAGACGTATGGAGATGGCAAAACCCGACTAAAAAAGCATACACATGTCACTCGGCAGGCTGTGACACGATGTCCAGGATTGATTTTATACTGGTCTCAAACGCATTACTGCCTAAAATAACAGGGTCAGGTATGGCTCCACGAGCACTATCGGACCATTCACCCTGTTGGATAACAATATCTCTACTAAAGGCAATGCCCACTTCTAATTGGAGGTTGAATCCATTCTGGCTGTCGGTCCTGCCTGATTTCGAGAGCATAGGGCAAGAATTACAATATATCCTAAACAACATAAGATTTACAGATTCAGACACTGCAGTCTGGGACACCTTCAAAAATCAAGCTAGTAGACTACTCTCACTAAGAATAAATAGATTTAAAAATTCCACCAAACTGCTATTACAGATGACCACTGACAAACTACAGGAATTGGAACAGGTATACGCACAAGAACCCAGTACTGATAATCTCCATAAACTACAAATGCAATCCAGAACAGTAACCCAAATGCACATAGAGAAGGCCAAACAACAGGTTTTTTTCAAAAAACAAAGAATCTTCGAACACGGGGAGCAAGCAGGTAAATTACTGGCATATTTAGCCCATTTAAATGAAAAACCTCCAGTAGTGGTGACCCTAGCTACCCCACAGGGAGACGAGGTGACCGACCCACAACAGGTAGCAGACATTTTCCTAAACTTCTATAGGAATTTATATAAAACTCAGACAACACAATCCATACACGAAATTAAAAACTACTTACACAGAATTCAGTTCCCTAAACTCACATTAGAACAGGTTAAGCTACTAGACGCCCCCATTAGCCAGGAGGACATATCTGAAGCACTGTCCCAACTAGCTAAATCCAAGGCCCCCGGACTGGATGGCCTGCCACTAGAATTTTACACTGCATTCCCTGATATACTAGTCCCGAATTTGCAAAAATTATACCAACAAATATTTAAATATAAATCACTCCCTCCATCAATGCAAGAAGCACAAATAATAGTTATACCTAAACCAGGAAAAGACCCTAGATATCCCGAGTCCTACCGTCCAATCTCACTATTACAAGTAGACATCAAGATACTGGCCAAAATCCTAGCATCCCGTCTAAATAAAGTTATTCTATCATTAATTCACCCAGACCAGACCGGCTTTATGCCCGGGAAAAACACGGCCATGAATATAAGAAGACTGTTTCTAAATATTCAAGCACAGCACGATAATCAGGGTACCAGAGTAGTAGTGGCCCTGGACACAGCAAAGGCCTTTGACTCAGTGGAGTGGTCTTTTCTTTGGGAGTGTCTACGAGAATATGGATTTGGTCCCAATTTCATACAGTGGGTACAAATACTCTATCAGTCACCAAAAGCACGGGTCCTCGTTAACGGTTGTATATCGGGACAATTTCCCCTAGAGAGAGGCACACGCCAGGGATGTCCCCTTTCTCCACTGCTATATGCCCTGGCAGCTGAGCCATTGGCCATAGCTATAAGAGCTGACATGGGCATAGTGGGACTTAAAATAGGCAACTATATAGAGAAGATCGGACTATACGCAGACGACACAATACTCTATCTAGCCGACCAGGGCCCATCACTTCAAGCAGCTTTGGACACTATAGATAAAATGGGAAAACTCTCAGGCCTACGGATAAACTGGGAAAAATCACAGATACTCCCCATAGACCAATTCCCCCCAACCAATATACATCCAGAACTACCATTAGTCAGGGTAAACACCATTAAATATTTAGGGGTACTGGTTACAAGAGACCTACGCGAATACACAACCAACAATATAGAACCACTGTTTGCCATGATAAAAACCAAAACACAAGCCTGGTCCAAACTACCACTGGGAGTAATGGGGAGGATAAATATCATAAAAATGATTATTTTACCCAAGATCCTATATATGGTATGGCACGCCCCACTATATATACCTATTGGGATCTTCAAGAAAATGGAATCTATTTTGAACACCTTTGTCTGGGGACATCAAAGACACAAGGTAGCTTGGCATGTCCTTAAAAACCCTACAGATATGGGAGGAACAGCTCTGCCAGATCTGCAGGAATATTACATAGCGGCACAGATGTCGCACATGCATCACTACCACAATAACGAAAGACAACGCTATAGTACACTAGTATCCAGTAGTCCAGACAGTCCTTTATCCACCCCACTTCAACTTATACTACGAGGGGGCCAATTTAATAGGAAAAGTCCAAACCTTAATGACGGGGTACTCAACCATCACCAACGAATATGGGGATTAGCCCTGAAAAAACTTAAAATAGGGTGCATTCATTCCCACACTCCATTATGGGCGAACAACCAACTAGCGGAGCTTAAAAAAATACCAGACCCTAATCTATGGGCCAGATATGGAATTATTTACCTGTACCAGGTAATGGCGGGTACTAGGCCTAAAGCATTTCAAACCCTTAAGGAAGAATACTCTATACCACAACAATTAATGTTTAAATACATGCAACTCAGACATGCCCTGCGATTTCAATTTAGGAACGAAAACTGCATCCTGGAACATCCCCAAATATTGGACATAGTAATGGGAGCCGACCCACAAAAATTGATATCTAATCTCTACTACTCCATAAGATTACCCAGAATCAAAGAAGTGACGCAAAAAGCCAAAACAAGATGGGAAAGAGAC
The DNA here is from genome assembly GCA_037952925.1 of Lithobates clamitans. Classification (NCBI taxonomy): domain Eukaryota; kingdom Metazoa; phylum Chordata; class Amphibia; order Anura; family Ranidae; genus Lithobates; species Lithobates clamitans. Next base: position 1,035,954 of record JBBGZY010001335.1, on the reverse strand, counting down.
GTAGGTGCAGTTAGTGATTCGGATTGGGAGGAAATTTTAGAAAATGTAAAGGTGGCATCTCCAAAACTGTCTGATAGGCTAACACAGATATACATCATTCATCAAGCGTATTTAACACCTAACATAATAAGGAAGTTTCAACCTACACGCAATATAGCATGTCCTCACTGTCAGGCAGAGATGAGTAGCTTTTTTCACTTAATTTGGGAATGCTCTATTCTTCAAACATACTGGAGTCAAGTGATTAAGTTCTTACACGACCAGATGGGTTCCCCTGTGGTTTTAGATCCAAAACTTTGTATATTGGGTCTTCTTCCAGATGTGGACATTGATAAATACCAGGCCATATTTATATCTGAAGTCCTATTCTTGGCCAGAAAAGTAGTTGCCAAGACCTGGATGCAGAACGTAACCCCCACCATAACAAGCTGGAAGAGAGATGTTAATAATTCCCTCCCATACAAGCAGTTGATATACAAACACAGGGGAAATAGTCAGAAATACTCAAGGATTTGGGATGGTTGGCTGGGAGATGGGGAGACATGTGTATAGTAATGCGTGAAAATAAATTTATCAATACCTAGCAACTAAAATGTACAACCATATAATAGATAACCCGTTTAGATCTGTCAGGGCCTCACCGAATCACCAACAATTGGTATATCTCTGTTATGAAATGCCAGCCTTATAAGACTCTACTATATGTTAACATACCACATGTGATTATGTTTCATGTTCTTATACTTGGACCTCATATGCGCTGTATTAATATCTGTCTAACTTCAATAAAGATTATTTTTTTCCCAAAAAAAAAAAAAATAGATCTGAAAAATATGGATGCCATTTGTCCCAGTTTGCCTGAGACAGTCCCTGTTTTAAGGGGTCCCCAGCAAACAAGCATTCCTGTCGATTTCCCTGGTGGTAGTGATATGCAAACCATTTCCCAGATAGCAAGGATAACTTGCCACAAATGTGTGGCAGTTTTGAATTGTAAGTCTTATTAACTTGCTGCACATTTTCACTGTCAAGTTGTGCACTTGCAGAGCACTTGAAGCACAAGTTCTAGTTAACACTTTTCCAGTTTGTAGCAAATTTGCTTGGCAAGTTTCTAACAAGAGCAAAGTTGCAGTGGTGAGTCTACAGCAAGAGCTCTGCAAGTCTACAGGATTAAAATTCAGCTCCAGTGACCCCTGTGGTGGGATGACTATTGCACTGAACCAGAACTTGCAGCAGACTTGCAGAATGTTTGCAAAGAAAGTTGATCTGGAGTCATGCATGGTGGACTTGCTGCAACTGTGCAACTAACTTGTGAAGCCTGCTTGCGTCTAGCAATAGCTTAGCACATCATTTTCAAACTTGCAGCACAAGGCTGTTAAAATTTTTTTTTTTAAAAAAAGGGTGGGGGGGCTCTCAGGTAGGCTTCATGGGGCCCCGTGATTTCTAACAGCAGCCCTGACAAAGCCCTATAAGTCAATTGCTCCTGCTCTTCTTCTTCCTCCTATTCAGCAAAAAGTGCACTCTTTCTAACAGTCTACTATGAAATTTCAGCAAATGCTGTACATAGATACAGAAAGAGAGAGGAAAAAAATGAAAGACAGGTGGATGTGGAATAGGTGAGGGTTTTAACATTTGCCTGGTATAAGGCTTTTCTTTGTTTTTGACTCCTTTTTTTATTCCCTGGTTTATTGCAGGGAATGATAAAATACTACAGAGCGAGCTGGTCTGCCATCCCCCAAATTACATTATTCAGAGAATGATGATTCAAGCTTTCCTGACCTTCAGTTAAGCCACATGACTCCTGATGGATGAAGCTGCTCAGTGTTAAGTAGCTGAGATGACCTCAGTTTGCTATTACTGTGCAGAATACTGGACCGATCACATGTCAGCATGAAAAGCATATGTTATTGTTCTGTAAGAAAATCATTTATAGTGCATAGTATTTTTTTGCCCATCATGTGAAGTCACATAAGTTCAGGGACTCACTGCAGCCTTGTCCAGTGCAACCTGCAGAGCCCCTTTTGTGTGATACTTTATTTGAAATCGGGCAGTGTCAAAACCTGCTGTGTGTACTGTAAGTCAGTGTAATACAATCACTCATTTTAATTATTAAAGTAGCATTTATATTTATTTTCTGTTTCTTGTATCTGAACTCCTGTGAAGTGTTTAACTAGAGAAATTGTAATTCTGTTAAAACCTGGTACACACAATGAGATTATCGGACAATAATCGTCCATTTTTTTTTTTTTTTTTTGCATGCTAGTCTCCATATTGAAAATAAAGAGGTTACTAAAGTTACGAAGATCCTCGTACAACAGAATAAAAATTCCGAAGTGATGTAATAAGTTGCATTATGCCCTGTACACACGGTCGGATTTTCCGATGGAAAATGTCCGATCGGAGCGTGTTTTCGGAAATTCCGACCGTGTGTGGGCTCCATCGGACATTTTCCATCGGATTTTCCGACACACAAAGTTGGAGAGCAGGAGATAAAATTTTCCGACAACAAAATCCGTTGTCGGAAATTCCGATCGTGTGTATACAAATCCGACGGACAAAGTGCCACGCATGCTCAGAATAAATAAAGAGATGAAAGCTATTGGCCACTTCCCCGTTTAGAGTCCCGACGTACGTGTTTTACGTCACCGCGTTCAGAACAATCGGATTTTCCGACAACTTTGTGTGACCGTGTGTATGCAAGACAAGTTTGAGCCAACATCCGTCGGAAAAAATCCTAGGATTTTGTTGTCGGAATGTCCGAACAAAGTCCGACCGTGTGTACGCCCTATTAGAGTGATACTCCTGCACTAACTTGGTAATGAAGTGTAGGAGGGGTGATTAAAATATAATACTACATGATATATCCTACAAATGCTGCTGCATCACTGTGTGTTCCCACACAGGTAAAACAACGGGAAATTGAGTCTCGGATGCTGCGCTGCTGGACAATAATCAATATTGAAATATCATACAAAACAGTCAGAAAAAATACATGCTGTATTAACCCACGGAACTGTATCCCTATCACCATTTTCACCTTATCCCTGGAAACACCAGGATCACTTGGATAGGATCACTTGGATAGGATCACTTGGATAGGATCACTTGGATAGCACGAACTGTCACATCCATTCACTGATTGCTTAATTTTAGTTGTTTAAATACTTCACACAGCACTAGAATATTAGAGAAATACTAGAGAAGTTGCAGTTCTGTTAAAACCTGGTACACACAATGAGATTATCGGATGAATGATCGTTCCTTTTTTTTTTTGCGTGCTAGTCTCCATATCGAAACTGAAGGTTTCTAAAGTTCTCGTACGAGGGAATAAAATATTCGGAAGTGATGTAATGTGTTACATTATGCCCTGTACACACGGTCGGACATTGATCGGACATTCCGACAACAAAATCCATGGATTTTTTCCGACGGATGTTGGCTCAAACTTGTCTTGCAAGTCAGCATGCGTGGCACTTTGTGCGTCGGATTTGTGTACACACGATCGGAATTTCCGACAACGGATTTTGTTGTCGGAAAATTTTATATCCTGCTCTCAAACTTTGTGTGTCGGAAATTCCGATGGAAAATGTGTGATGGAGCCTACACACGGTCGGAATTTCCGACAACAAGGTCCTATCACACATTTTCTGTCGGAAAATCCGACCGTGTGTACGAGGCATTAGAGTGATACTCCTGCACTACCTTGGTAATGAAGTCTAGAGTGGTGATTGAAATATAATACTAGATGATATATCCTACAAATGCTGCTGCTAGCATCACTGTGTGTTCCCACACTGGTAAAATAACAAGAAATTGAGTGTTGGATGCTGCGCTGCTGGACAATAATCAATACTGAAATATCATACAAAACAATCAGAAATAATACGTGCACATAAACTTAAAATAATCTAGTGCTCTGAAAAGTATTTAAACAACTACAATTAGGAAATCAATGAATGGCTGTGACAGTTCGTGCTATCCAAGTGATCCTGGTGTTTCCAGGGATAGGGTGAAAATGGTGATAGGGATACAGTTCCATGGGTTAATAAAGCACAAAATTCCTTGGGGGGTACTTGTGACTTCATACATTTTGTACCACCCTTGTGTTATGTGCTCTCTGGCCTCTCACCTACCCCCCCTAGGTGATGGTGGTGGTCTCCTCCTTTTAACCTCTAGGGGGCTCTCTGTTAGGCTCTCGTATGGTTTTCAGTAACAGGGGTTGTGTTGCCTTTAAGATCCATACACATTCACACTGCCCAAGTGCCCAGCTCATATAATGGGGGTATATTAAAAGAGTCTCTTATGGTGCGGTATTATGGTGCAATGCAGTTTATTAAAATTTAAATGCACTTACATTTAAAATGATAAAAAAGCGCGGTATTACAAAATTTCCAGGCTTTCGCTATCGCATGACGTCACTTCCGATCCGCGTCTGCCTCCACCCTACGTGTTACGTCACAGTCACGTGACTTCATCTGGTGATCTCCTGATGAAGTCACTAGAATATTTTAAGTTTATGTGCATGTATTATGTGACTGTTTTGTATGATATTTCAGTATTGATTAATTTTCCAGCAACACAGCATCAGGGATGGTTCAAGGATTTTTGACACAGAGCGCTTATCTCTATCTGGAGTAAAAAAAGTCTTGGTAGTTTTCTGTGGTGGGGGTAGGTACCCCACATTAGGTCTCCAGTTGATGACTGTACCAGAAGATGTTTTGAGAGTGCTAATAATATCCAACCAGGTTGTCACATCAGAGTCTCCCCATCATGTTGGAGCCTCCTCATCACATCAGAGTCCCCCCATCATCACAGAGTCCCCCATTACAGAGCCTCCCAATTGTAGAGTTCCCCTGCCACACAGACCCCTCCTTCACAGAGCCCCCCCCCCCCAATCACAAGTCACTCCTTCACAGAGCCTCACATTCAAACATTTCTCTCTTCATCTCAGAGGCAGTGTGGCAAAGGGCAGGAGGTGGAGGAGATCTGGAGGAGGCAGACTTTCAACTTCTCCAGAATGTTGGGGGTGGCCCTGCATGCCACCTATCCTGAATCAGAGTCATGCATCGCCATGGTTCAGAATAGACAGCTGCCATCACCATAGCAACCAATGACACTGTGCTTCTTGGCCTGGTTGTTATGGTGCTGGTGGCTGGCCTGCCCACAACATGGCATTTCATGAGACTGATTCAGGGCAAACTGGGTCCTGTGTTGGTGGCACCCCAGATTGAGAAGCATTGCTATAATGGACAGAATCCTTTCTCTCAGTTTGTTTAAAGACAGCAGAATTGCATGATCCCTCCCTCTCGGAGCTCAACCACTGCAACTACAAAAGGAAACTGCATGCACTGTGCATGCGCGGTCTTTGAATCAACCAGCACACTGGATCCTTCGGTTTTGGGAGTGTGCTTGTATAGTCAAGCCCCTCCTGCCATTTAGGAAAAAAACAGAGGGATAATTGCCTACTTGAAGTTTTTGCAGACAGACTGTGTACAGCCTACAGGTATGGAATAACAGAGATAAACTAACCCTTTAAAGGAGAACTAAAGGCGATTTTTTTTTTTAGATTTGGATAGGGTGGTGAGGGAACTTTTGTCTGGTTTTTATTACTGGAAAATATTGGTAACCAAGCAAAAAAATCGCACCCTCCTTGGGTCCCCACCACTGCGCTAAATAGAAATTAACCAAAAAGGTGTACATAAAGGTGTATAAACCCCAAAGCTGATACTTTAAAAATAAATACTATAAATTATATTAACTTGCAACAATAGAGAAAATTAATATAAGCGGCGCTGACAGTGACACTATAAATGTGATAAAGTGAGCATTCGTTTACACAAACCTATACCATAAATAGCTATAGTGAAGTCACAAAAATCACCCTGTGTCAATAAAAGATATGCATAAAGTCCATAAGTTGATGAACACCGTGGATGATGTGCAGATTTCTTAAATTA